>APFE030323475.1:66542-76886 GCA_000404065.3 Pinus taeda
GACTTCACTGAAATTTTCTCACCTGTTGTTAAAATGTCATCCATTAGAGTCATTCTTGGTCTAGTTGCTGCTTTAGACCTAGAATGTGAACAGTTAGACGTAAAAACTGCATTCCTTCATGGTGAATTGAAGGAAGAAATTTATATGGAGCAACCAGAAGGCTTCATAGAAAAAGGAAAAGAAGGCTTTGTTTGTAGGTTGAGGAAGAGGCTCTATGGGTTGAAACAGGCACCTCGACAATGGTACAAGAAATTTGATTCATTCATGTTGGAACATGGTTTTCAGAGGTGGGAAGATGACCATTGTGTCTATATCAAGAGGTATGATCAAGGAAAGTATATCATATTATTGTTATATGTGGATGACGTGTTGATTGTTGGGCATATAAGAATAAGATCAATAGGTTGAAGAAAGATTTGGGTAGCAAATTTGCAATGAAGGATTTGGGACCAACACAATAGACATTGGGCATGCGGATTATGCGTGATAGGAAAAACAAAATGTTGTGGTTGTCACAAGAAAGAAATATCAAGAAGATGCTTGACAGCTCTAATATGAAGGATGCCAAGCCAGTTTGTCCACCCCTTGCAGCCCACTTCAAGCTGAGTACTGATTTATGTCCTAGTGATGACGAGGAGAAAGAAGAGATGAGCAAAATTCCTTATGCTTTAGCAGTTGGCAGTTTGATGTATGCCATGGTATGCACATAACCAGACATTGCATATTCAGTGGGAGTAGTGAGTAGGTTCCTTGCCAATCCAGGAAAACAACATTGGCAAGCAGTAAAATGGATTTTGAGGTATCTCAAGGGTAAAAGTCATTATTGCTTATGTTTTGGTCATGATGAGACTGTGCTTGAAGGATTTACAGATGTGGATATGGCTGGAGATATGGATACCAGAAAGTCCACTATAGGTTATTTGTATACATTTGCAGGTGCAACAGTATCTTAGGTGTGAAGGCTACAAAGAATAGTAGCCCTCTCTACAATAGAAGCAGAGTACATAGCTGCAACATAAGCTTGTAAAGAGATGTTGTGGATGCAACGATTCCTAGGAGAGATAGGAATAAAGCAGGACAAGTGTGTGTTATATTGTGATAGTCAGAGTGCCATTCACTTGGCAGAAAACCCAGAATTTCATTCAAAAACCAAGCACATTGACTTAAGGTACCATTGTATCCGGCATGTGTTGGAGGAAGCATAATTATCCTTGGAAAAGATCCATATAAATAGGAACCCTGCTAATATGCTCACTAAGATTCTACCACGAAATAAACATGAGTTATGTAGAGGCATGGTAAGACTCGGTGTCACTTGATGACTCTTATTTGGCTTCAAGTGGGAGAATCTTAAGTGTGAAGCCAAATTCATGTAGGATTCTAGATCCTTATACACTGCGAGTAGTTTCTAGAATCACATGCAGGATTCTAGATTCTTCTACACTGCCATTAGTTTCTAGATCTCCAAAATTCTATATCTTTCTACACCGCCATTAGTTTCTAGATCATTCCAAATCTCCATCTGAATCACATACAGGATTCTAGATCCTTCTTCTGCCTCTATAAATTTGTAATTTCTCTAGCCAGGTATTGCAAGCCAAGGCCCAAGCCTGTTATGTAATGCTAAGTGATTTTTGTTCTCCAGTGATTGTTTTATCTATTTCGTTGTTTCTGATTGAGTAATCTTGTTGTTTCTACATTTTTCTATCTCTGAGTATAAATCTGTTGTGTGTTATGTATACTCTAGTCTAACAAATGTTTAGTTAGTTGAGAAGTTGAGTTACCTTAAACTATTAAAACAAGAAAGAAAAACAGTTTTCTAATCTAATATATATTTCTATTTCAATAGATTAAAGATAAAATTCCAAAATAAAACAGTAATGTTTTTTAAGTAGTCTCTATAAACTTATAATTACAGCTAAATTTTAGAATGGAAAAAAAATTAAGAATAATTTCTAAAATTGCTCCATCTTAATTTAAAAATAATTTCAAAATTCCTTTAATATTCTTTAAAAGTCATATTAACATTTACCATATTAACATTTACCATTTCTAATTTATAAAAGATATTATGCTTATTTTTTATTAGGTTTTGGGAGTTTATAATGTTAATATTATTTGAAATTAACAATATTCACTTAAAAAAAATTAAAAACAATCTAGAAAAATTAAAAAATAATGATAGATTATTTATATCAAAAAAATTGGCTTGTCAAATAAAATGGTAAAAAATTACATATATATTAAAAAATATTTAGTAAGTTTATTTTTTTTAATTAGAATTTAATTTGTATTGATAAAATTTGTGTTTAGGTTGCGACAATTACATTAAAATAATTGTGATAATGCATGGTCATCTAGTTGGTGATACAAAAGTGCCTTATCAAAACTATATTGTCAAAGTGATTTGGGTGATACTAAACTATTGAAAAGTATGCACTTTCCAATACTAAACTATATATTCCATAGAAATTATTTGTCATGTGGAAACAAAACATCTTCAAATACTCCTAATACTATATGTTGAATTTGGCACATGTGGTGAAGGAGATTTCAATGAAGTTTTGTCTAAAGAACATTTCAAACTTTAATTTCCAATAGATTCTTGAAGATATTCCACTTTCCAATGAATGGAACTAAGCTCATCGCGTGAATTTTGAAACAGAGTACAATGTTGAATACAAATATCCACTATAGTTGTCATATTAGACACCAACTAGTTGTGATTTACCTATAAAGCAATAATTTCTTCTTCTAGCTTTTGTACCTAGGCTTGAAGACGATCATCCATGATTGCAAATATGTTGTAGATTCCTAAAACCAATTCAATGCAACCTAATTGAAGACAATAGTAATAGTAACCAGGGAAACATCAACCCTTCCTTTCAAGAGCCTCTTTTCTGAATTGAAATTATCGAAAGAGAAAAGAGCAATAATGATGCCACTATCTAATAGTGCTATGAACACTAATAGATTCAAAAGAGAAGGGGTCCTACTCCACAATTTGATGAGGAGACAATTGATAGTTATCATAAATATTGAAAGGAGCCACACTATCCCAAAAATACATTAACTACCAATATAAAAAACATAAGTAGACTCAAAACAAAAATAAATTTGACATTTATTATCCACTCAATTTATGAAAATAGTCATGTGCTTACAACATATATGCCCATCACATCCAACCATAGAAATTTTCACAACAGATAGAAAGGTACATAAGCTAGGAGACCTAGGATATACTTCACTTACTCCCTTGTAGAAATTTAGAGCCAAATATCCCATATGCCATATCTTAAAACCCCAAATCTCTACTTGCAATCACCAAAGTGAGAAAAGCATGTTTCAAAGTTACATCCTAGAACAAAGCTCTCTATGTATCCTTACAGTCTCAACAATTTAATACTCCATGTCCTACAATGTTGAACATTAGTAGAATGTACAACCCAATAGTGTAATAAAAATGGAAAAATCCATAGGTCACCCACATTAAAATAAGTAAATTTCATTAGCCTCCCATGCTAAACTAGTTCCAGAACATAGTGGGATTATCATCCATAGGATCTTAATAACTTTGTAAAAGAAGCAATTCCTATTCTCAAGTTGACACTTCTCCACTTTAAATGTGGCTTGGTGAATTTGCCTTCATAAATAGTTACCATATGAAGGAAAAATAATGACATCCCTTTTATAACCCAGTCCTAATGATGTAAATATGTCTAAGCATGGCATTCTAAGATTTAGAGCTACCATACCACTTTTGTTCATAATGAAACATGATACCAATTAAATTCCCTTATTTTTTATATCCAACAAAGTAAAATTCCTCATTAAATCACCCTAGAGGTAGAATTATTTGAAGCGATGGAGAGGATAGATGCATATTCTTCAACCCTCTAGGCCTACACATCAAAATAACCCCTTCCCCATGATTGAAATCATATTCATGATTAAATTGGATTTGAACATTAACCCTCTTTGCATGCCTACAAGCATTGGGTTGTAATTGAAAAAGGGTCAAATCTTTGCCCCATTCAATGAGGCCCATTTCCCTACATAGTTTGTTTTATTCTAAAAGTTGCATGTACTATTAGGCCCTTAAACCCATGTCAATCTTATTTCAAATAAAGGAAATGAATATAATTTGTATTGATCGAGTCCCAGAAATATGGATGATGGAAATTGGTGAACACCATTAGGTGGAAAGCATAAAATAAGTGCAAATTATTTGTCTTTTAACTTATAACCATAAGATGAATTATATAACCACATTAATAAAGTGGTTCAAATACATCAATCAATGTCATTTTCCACCTTCCATAGACCAATAAATAGCACTAAATTTTGGAAAATGTTGTTGATTGTCATAATTCAACCAATTTATTAATGTGATTGTGCTAGTTGACAACAAAAGTGAATGGGGATGATTAGTCAGTCATGGTTGATTACAGTTGACTTTAGTTTACTATAGTTAAATATTGTAATGTTTTGGTTGATAAGGGTGGATTATGGTCAACAACGGATTGACTATGGTGACCATGGTGGTCCTCTTTAAGCTAATGTAATCTATGATAGATCATAATTGACTATGGTTGACCATGTTTCCTATCATTGATTGTGGTTCACCATGGTTCATCTGTTGAGCATGGGTGAAAGTGGTTGATCATGGTTTGAACATGGTTAACTATATTTGGTCATGTTAACCATGTTTGACCATGATTAACTATGATTGGTAATGTTAACTATCATTGACCATCTTAACAAGTATTTACCATGGTTTGACCATTTTTCCCATTGTTCACCTTAGTTGACTATGGTTAAATATGGGCAAGTTATGGTTCACTATGTTTCCAATTGTTTAAGTAAAGGTGGCTATGATCAGTATGGTTGATTGTAGTGAACCATCACAAACCATGTTATGCAATGATTGATCAAGCAAACCACGGTTGACCTTTGTTTACCATAGATAACAATGTTAACCATGGTTATTAATGTGTTGACCATGTCGACCATGGTTGCACATGGTTGATGGAAGATGAACATGCTTACTCATGGTTGACTAATGTTGATTATGGTTGCCCATGGTTGGCTAAGATTAACATATTTGACTATGGCTAACTATGGTCAACCTTAGTCAATTATGATGAACCATTTTTTGACAGATTTGACCATGGTTGGCCATAATTTTCTATGATAAATTATGGTTATCCACGTCAATAATGGATGGCCATGATTGACTAATTTTGATCATGGTGACCTTTATTGACCAATCAAATCATGGTTGACCATGGCTGAGCATGAGCTGACCATGGTTTTCCAAGGTCGATTGTGATGGCTATGATTGGTTAGAGATAACCATGGTTGATCAAGGTTAATAATGGTTGAAAATCATCAACCAAAGATGAAAATAGATAACTAAGTTTGGCTAAGGTAGACCATGATTGACCATGGTTGACTATTGATGGAGGAGAAAAATTGGCCATGGGAAATCCTCATCAACCAAAAGTAAGTTTTTGTTTGAGTTCGTAATATAGAAAATAAGTGTCGCAACTCCCATGTATTTTGATTTGTTGGAACTCATATTATGTTAGTTGTTGATACACCTAGTTGATAGTTGTTTCTACTCCAGTAATGATGTTTTATCAAAGCGATAATTACTTTTGAGTTTCTGACACTCCCAGGATCCTATTGTTGATACTCTTGTTGTGTGGAGTTACTAACACACGCAAACCAATAGTTGCTCCTATAGGCAATCACTATGAGATGTGTTATAAGAATTAGATGTAAGTCAATTTTGTTTAGTTTTTCCATGTAACTATCAGGAATCAAATTGCATCATTTATAGAACACAAACATGTCAACAACATGAGAAATTGATTCGTTTTAGTTCTAGAGTGTGAAGAGGCCAAAAATATGATAAATCAAATTGTTTCAATTTTGGCATGCAAAGAGGTCGGCTGGGTGGGGAATAAATTATGATAACAAAGGAGAAAAGGAGCTTTTTGCTACTACATTATTAGGGAGAAGATATTTTTGGCTACTTCTAGGTTTTACTATGCTATAACATAGAAATTGTAAGCACTCTAAGGGTCCTATTCTCAGACCTTAGTTATTGTATGTAACAACAAATTCTAAATTAATACATATAGTTGACTTATGGTTTGAATTCTCATGGTCTATTCTACATAACTCTCTATTTGTACTCTATAATATAGTTAATTGAATTAATTTAACACAACAACCAATGAAAATTTTATAGAGTTCTATACTTTGTATCAACAATTTTGATTATGTATTTCATGTGAGGAAGTTATAAAACTTAGGATTGCACCAACCAAGAGGTATTAGATTGAGGTTTCCTCTTGTATTTCCACCTTGATTCACCTTGAGTAACAGGGCACCACAAAACCTTATTCGTTGGTTGCTCGATAACAATCTTGAAGGTATGAGTTGGGACACAAACGTGAGTTGAGGTTTGTGAATGTTGGTGAGACATTTACAACTTGTAAGGATTTTTCTAATGAGAAGAGGAGCAAGATGACGAGGTGAAAGAAATCAAGAGCTTGACAAATTGAGATGCAGAATAGAAGAGTTGTATCATAGAAGAAATGGAGATGTAAAAGTAGATTCAAAGCGAGAAGAAGAAATAGAAGAAGAAAATGATGCTAAGGAGAGAGACCCAACAATAAGGTTGATTTCATATTTTAGCAACAATGGTAGTTCAAGAGTTAAAATTTCATGTTACAATGGCAATCTAGGAGCTGATTTGCTCATCGATTGGATTGAAAACTCGAAAGATATTTTGAGTATGAAAGTGTTCAAGATCCAAATCAAGTGATATTTTCCATGATGAAGTTGAAGGATCATGTTACACTATGATGGGACATGTTGTAGAAAGATTAAGTAGATAAGAATTTGGAAAATATTTAGACTTGGAAGAATATGGTCACGAAGATTAAGGAGAAATCTCTTCCTTTTGATTACCAACAGAATTTGTATAGAAAATTCTAGAACCCGAGACAAAAGAAAACCTTTGTTCATGAGTACACTAGATATTTTTTCAAACTATCACTTTGATGAGGTATAAAAGAATTATAATTACGAAGAGTTGTAAGGTATCTAAATGGATCAAAATACTTGATTAAAGCAAAATTGAGTATGCATTATTTACGGATTGTTGATGAAGCATATCACATTTCCTTGAAGATAGAATAAAAATTGTATAGGAAAACACATCAGAAAAGTAGAGGAAGAGGCTTTAGAGGTAAAGGTAAGACATGGACTATTAGAGGTAGTGAAAAGGTAGAAGATTCTACTAGTAGTCAAGGTGGTAGAAGAGGAAACAATGTTGGAAGAGGCAAAGGAAGTATCAAAAGAGGAAAGGGAAAGTATGTTATCAGTATGGAGTGGAAGGAAACAATAAATTTGAGTGTCCATAAGGACAAAATTTAGGGAGAAGAGGTGAAGCTAGAAAAAAAATTACAAAAGTCAATGAAGCTTCAATTATTGGAGAAAATGTGACTGTACTTCACCAAGAATAGCAAGAAAATTTGATGTTTCGTAGGCTGTTTCTCAAGCCTGAGAAAAAATATAGTAGATGAACCATAACAAAGAAGGAAAGTTTTCAAAACTAAATGTAAGGTCCAAGGAAAGTGTTGTAATTTTGTTATATATGGTTTTAGCACTCAAATCTACCTTAGGTTAAAATAAGGTAAAACTCAAGGCTACATCAAACCACGCTCAACCTCGTAGTTAGCCCTACGAGGATAGGAGAGGGCTCTCTCCGAGTCAATCTCGGCAAAAGGTAATTAATGAGGCTCGAGATGACTAAATTGATAACTAATTTTAGGCTAGGTATGAACTACAAGGATTTTGAAATTGATTTTTGTAGTTTAGTTGAATTCAAGGGAAAGGCAATTTTGGGTGCGAGGATGAGGCACAGTTTTTGCAGAGGTCTACTTGGGGCAAGGTAGGCGATTGTCTTGATGCTTTTAAAGAGAATGAATGGCTAGATCTAACTGGTGAGAAGTTAAGGAGAGCAAGAAACTTTCAAGGATTCTCCATAAACAGATGAAAACATGAAAAATCAAACAAACTTAAAGGGGCAGAGCATAGCAAATTATGGATTCTACCTTAACACTTCATTTGTTCAATTGCAGAAGATAAGAGAAGGAAGGTGATACACATAAACAACTTACAATACTGAAAGAAGCACACCATCAACACATAGAGCCACATGAATCCCAAACAGTGCTGCAAAACCCTAGTCTTTCCTTTACCAAAATGTAGATAAAATATGTACAATAGAGTGTCAAGCTTTTCCCAAGAGTCAAACCTCTCCAACCTCTGAAAATGATTGAGAAATTACATCATATAGACCATCCTAACCCCTTTCCTTTCCTCTAGGGGTCGATCTCATCATTCTAGGAGCTGTTTGAACTAATTCTAAACAAGGAACTGAAATCTAGGTAGTCAAACAACTTACCCCTATATGCTAGGAAACTAATTCATTCATTTAATTTTTACCTTTTAGTGAATGAATTCTCTAGAACAAGTAAAAATGTGCCAAAATTACATCACATACATCAAATTACATCAATCTCAAACACCACATCAAGAGGTGAAACTAGTCATAACTGGCCGAAATTCTGAGTTGGAAGGTGAAAATTTGACCAAAAAACCCTGTGCACCACGCGCCTGAGCCCTATGCACCGCGTGCCTTTCAGCCTGATTTTGGGGCACTTCCTGGCATCCAAATTGAGCTCAGGTTGGCTTGTTGGAAAGCCCTGGATGTCTACTTTCCAACCGAAGTGGAATTTTCCAATTTGGTGTTCATTTTCCCCTCCAAAAGTGCATTCTCCCGGAAGTACTTCCTGTTGGTGCAAAAGGTGGCAGAAGGTGATTTTCATGGTGTTTTTGGCCCTTTTGATCATCCAGAACTTGATGAAATGCTTTGGAAATAGCTGAGGATGTATAATTCATCATGAAAAATCCAAAACTACAAGCCATTTGTGATTTGTACCTCCCAATCTTATGGGTCGCACGCGGCGCACTACGCGTTGAGCCAAAAAACCTGTTTTGCAAGCCAAAAATTTCAAAATGACAAAATTTTCTCCAAATTCTTTGAAATTTGGGCTGAATGTGCCTCATCAAGTGACATGCTTAGCCAAAGAGGCTTCGGCCAAGATTCAGAGTCTATCCTCACTTTTCAACATTTTAGTGCCCTCTCGGTGCATGCAATTCTGTTGTAGAGTCGTTGTCTTGGTCATATGATGTATTGGTGCCTGCCTCCATGGTATTGAAAGTCTATGCCAAGTGTATGTTTGATTTTTTGAAAATGAGGAATGAAGGCTTGATGTCTTTGTCTTCAAGTGCCAAATATGCCAAAGGGAAATGAGGAAAAATACAACCTTGGTAACACACTGTTTTCAAACCGTACAACACTCTTTATATTGACAAAAGGAGGGTTTAAAACTTGGATATCCACGGAAAACTTTTCATGAACCCATTACATTTATCTTTCAAAATCCAAGCACAAGTGGTGGATGTGAGCCTACCTGCAAATTTGTACGGAGAGGAGGCGGTTTGATGCCTTTCCATGCAATTTTCGGCCTTAAAACCCAGTGCGCCGCGCACCTCACCCAATGCACCACGCGCCTCTGATGTGCCGTGCGCCTCTGATGTGCTGCACACGTGTATTTTTACACTGATTTTTGGTGCCTGATGCACCGCGCGCCCCTGATGCGCCGCGCGCCTAGCCTGATGTGCCGCGCGCACCCAGCTACATAGTGCATTTTGCAGGAGGCTTTTGGAGGCCTTTCGGTGTCAAAATCAGGCGCATGAGAGCTTGTTGGAAATTTATTTGAGGCTACTTTTCAACCCATCTAGAATTTTTTAATTTGGAGTTCATTTGCCTTGTCAAAAATCAAATCTCCCAAGACTGGTCAAAATGTGCCAAATGAGGCTGCCTCAAGGCAGAGTTCTGTTGCAGTCAACTTTTGAATGCCTTCCTCAACTCCAAATTGAGCTCATGATAGCTCATTGGAAATCTTGTTGTGTCTAGTTATCATTTGACTCATCATGAAAGTCATTTGGCCAACCCCGCTAGCCGAAAACTTGATTTTCCCAAGGTCACTTCAGAGGTGCGTTCGATTCTCCTGAGGCAACGACATTTTTGATATTTCTCTAAAACCATGACACTTTTGTAAAACATGAAGGAGGTTTTTCTTCTTTGGCATGTTGTGGATAAAAACCTCTCTCAGTTTTCCAAAATTCATCTTTGATTGCTCTGAAACACCTTTTGAGTGAAACTTATCTCGATGTGTGAAACAAGGGATTTTG
>APFE030323475.1:82874-98507 GCA_000404065.3 Pinus taeda
GGCAAAACACAGCCCTAGCCTAGAAAATTGCCAAGTTGTGGCAATAAACTAGGGTTTGTGAAAAAATGAGGAATTTGGGGGATCTCAATGATGGGAAGTGTTTATTAAGCTACATTAATGATAGGGAAAAGTGTATGAACATTAGGATACAAGTTTTGCAAATGATTTGACCATTCAAGAGAAATTGCCTTCAAAACCCTAGGAGAGGGAAATGAACCTTGCCTAGGCGCAACTGAGGCATGAACAAGGTGTAAAATGACCCAATGGAACCTGACATGATGATAAAAACCTTGTGAATGATGATAGACTCAGCTGAATAGTGACATAGACCGGCATTTGGGTAACTTTTAAAGGAGTGAAAGCAAACCCTAGACCTAATCCCTAGTGACCAAATTTTGCTTGAAGACTCACTGAAATGACAAAATTTGATTTTGACACCTTAAAATCACTTGTAAGAGCATGTTTGACCACTGGAGGAAGGGTGCAAAGACTGACACTAACAAATGGTAGAAGTATAGAAAATTTAGTGTCCATTAAAGTCATGGACAATATGGAATTGAAAAATTTATTCCTTCCAAATCCTTATAGAGTCTCATGGTTACAAAAGGGACAAAAAGTGGTTGTGATTGAACAATTCTTATTAAAATTTCAAATTGGAACCCTTTAGGAGCAAGTATTGTGTGACGTGGTTGAGATGGATGAATTCCACATACTTCTTGGAAGATAATGGTTGTTTGATAGGAAAATTTACCATTATGGTCAGGAAAAAACATATGAGTTCTTGAAAGACGGACAATGATACAAACTCACCCTAATGTTGGAAAATATAGTAGAAACATCATGAAGTTATGGAAGTACAAGCATGAGTAACAACTAGATAATGTTATGTGCATTCAAGTAGTTTTCGCAAGATGAAAGGAGAGTGAAATTATTTTTAACAATGATTCTAGAGGATGTTAAAGAGGAAGTACAATTATAAATGATACTTGTCGAAATTAAATATTTATTCGATGAATTCAAGGAGATTGTTGTTGAGGAATCACTAAAAGGATTACCTCCCTTGAGAAGTTTTTTATGATCAGAATGACTTCATTTTGTTGAAGCCCCGAAAATTGGGTCTACAACAAGGGGGAAACCCACCCAGTCCGCACCTTGAAAGCAACTCCTTTTCCGTTTGGGATGGTGGGTCCGACTGGTGATAATGGGACCAGTTTCCCAATTTGTGTTTGTTGATAAGAATTGATATTTCTCTTTTCTAAAGATTTTTAAGTAAAATACTTTTAATTTAAGTCTAATTTAAAACATGCAATTGTATTCTAATGAACATAAATATTTAAGTATAAAACTAACTCGGGATTCACTCTTCACTTATGCAATCTAAAATAATTTCAAACAACAATTGGTAATAAAGATCATTCAATTGCTACAAGAAAAGAATTCGATAAAAATGAATTGTTTCATATAAAAAGTTAGCCGAAACAATTGTGAGAAGCATATTGCATAATAAGTCATTCATACATTAAGCATAAATAGAATAGTCATTACCATACAAAAGTGCCAAATAATAACTCAAACATTCAAGCTTTCATATATAAATAACTGAGCATAAAATTTTGCTTTGACACATAAGCAAAAATCATTAAGAGATAAAAGTATCATTGATAACAAGTTCTACTCATGAGCTTCAGCAATATAGATTTATCTATTCCTAATTCAACATCTACTAAGAGTACAAAAGTGCATTTCAGCAGTAGATATTAAACAAAGATATCAATAAATCTCGTTCCATTCATTCATCAAAACCTCCCCTGAGGGTGCAAAAGTGCATGTTCTGAGGAAATGTTTTTGACAAATTTCATTGCCCTTCTCTAAATGCATCAGAGGGGTTAAAATACTACTTCCTAAATACTAAAAATAGTTTATTACAAAAATATAGGAGGAGTTTTAAATGACCATCCTCATCTAAGGCAAAAATAAATCAAAATTAAAACTAAAACCGAATCTGGAAATTAATTATCTATGTATCTATTCTCTGTGGTTGCAAACATTCAGCATCGGCTTGAGGAGTGTCAATTGGTCGACTTCTGATTTTAGTTGTCCTGTGAAAACAGAATCGACAAGTGATGGTGCTATCTTCCTGGCAGAGTTCGTAAGGCATTTGAGAGTCATGCATTGACTGTGCGGTTTAACCAAGTATTGCCAATAAGTATCTCAGTTTAACTTAGTTAACTTCTTGATGGAATCTGCCCTTTCCTTAGCCTTTTGTCTCTAGCTTATCTATAGTTGCTATGCCTTTGGGAGAAATCTGGGTGCGGTCTTCGAAATGAGGTTTGCTCTGTGAAGGATTTCATTGGCACGGTCAATGATGTTGTTTGTTGCTGTAGCTACTTCTTCTGCTAGCACGCGTTGAGTGTTGAATAGAATAACTAGATTTCAGCCAAATCCACTTATCGCCTAAGGGTATGCCTAATAAATACCGTCGGTTTTGGAGCGTGGGTCCTGCCTTTAGTCTTTAGCACTTTTCCTCGCAATTTTCTGGCTTACATGCAACCGAGTGCTCGGGGGCTTTCCTTCTCGAGGGGTTTTTCCCATCGATGCATGATTAGAAACTGCCTCCTTTTCCTGATCTGGGCTTTCCAGGTGTTATTTTTTTCCTTCTGCGTAGTCACGTCGGGCCTTGGTTGGCGCGCTTTGCTCCTTTTTAATGGTTCTTCCCTTACTGACCGATTCTTGGTGCACTCCGCCAAATCTTTGTTTTATATGGTGAACTTCTCCACGAACTGTTTGTTGTAGGTTGCCTGAGGCTCTGGTAGATGATACACAAACCTTAAATCTTGTGTAGTGAATGACCCAATGAGGTCTTGGCCTCGAGTCTTGAGTTGTCTATCTGTTATATCGGCACTGTCTAGTACCCACTTGACCATGTCTATGTATGGAAGGATCTTCTGTCTTACCGCTATTCAGTGCAAGAACAAACATGCAAGTTTAGTGATTGATGCCTCAAACGACCCGCGTGAGCTTGCAGTTGCTTTAACCTCCATAATTCTCGGCTTTTCTTCTTTGAGAAGCCTCTACATGCCTTCCCAAGTAGTTATTCCGACATCTTTGTTACAGGTGGTGTCTGTGTATAAGGGCATCATTTCTTTGCCTTCTGCAACCAGACACTTTCCCTTCTTTCCCATTACGTTCTGCACATTGCTGCGTATATTACTCTGCTTGCTGCTCTTGCAAATTTACAAGTCAGGAAAGAATAATGATAAGAGAGAAAATGACAGGAAAGCTCTTTAATTCTGAAATCATATCTAATATATCACCCTACGTTAAATATCCTTTTGATCAGATTCAAATCTTATCTCATAAATGACCACCAACTAACCACTAAATTGACATTAATGCCCATAACTCGGTATTGGCTTACTAGAAAAACTGTATTGAAGGATGAGCCCTACAGATCTGCAATAAAGCGATTTTGCGATTTGCTTCGCAATATCGCAGATCACAATATCGCTAATCCATTTGTTAACAATCATTTATTACCTTATGTGTGCGCGAGATGCAATTTACGAGATTCCTCATTGCATATCGTTGGATCAGGATATTTTACCTTAGGTGATACTTGCGGCGTATGAAAGCTGCGATGTGTGATAAGTCTTTAAGGCATGCGATCTCACATCACGTTTTCACAATTTCGAAAGCTTGTTTATATGATGTTCCCCATTACCCTTTGTGATGCGATGTTTTATTGTTAAGAGAACGATTTTATTCGGAACTTATCATAAAACTTAGTTTTTTAGGTTTTGCGGGTGTTTTCCTAAGTTTATGATAGCATGTTTTATTCAAAGGTAAATATAGGTGCTAGTTTTTTATTTTTTAGAAGGGTTCCCATTTAGCTTTATTACTAAAATTAAATAAAAAGGGGGGTTGTTGCTGGCCACAACAATTAGCGATTCACTAGGAAGAACTAGTTATCTTTGATTATCTTTTGAATTTTCTAACTTCTAAAACAAAAATGTTTTCTGGAAAAGCAAACATTATTATAGAAATATAAATTGCATCATGCTTTTAGCTGTGAATGGTAGTTTGTTTCTCCTATGTTAACACTAATTATTTACTTCCCAAAGCTAGTCGTTGTATTTACATCAGTCACGACTTAGTTTATAAAGATAAAAACAAAGACTTCTCTGTAGATCAGTTTTAAGTATTCTCATTTGTTGTAGGTAGAGCCTCTGTTGCTAGCAGGCGTTCATAGCCTCGATAGGGTTACCTGTTACCCAACAATGATCCTGTATCCTACTTGGAGAAATAAACAATTTTCAAAGATAAATCCATATCCACACTTGTTGTTCTTTGTTTTTTTTTTTTAAATTCTTAAAGAACAATGTCTTGGTTTGGTAGCCAAATCGGACAGTGCTATTCACTTGATTTATAACTTTGTTGAACAAGATGGTTCGTGATGAGACCCCTTGTCTTTTGATTGAAACAAACTTGAGCCATTTCCCTGTTGTGGTATGCAGTTTTGGCAATGTCAGCAAGTTATAATATCTAGGATCATGATAAGTCGGCTGGTGTTGAGACCTCTTATTCTTTAAGCTTATAGTGTATCATTGGATTATTCCTTGAAACTCGTAATTCCCTAGCTGGGGAGGAAGTCATTGGTTCCTTAAGAATAGCTTTGGACAACAATTATAGAGTTTTCAGAAACAAATTTTCTACAGAGAACCTTTGTTTTGTTATTGATGTTTTTCATTGACTAATATAAAACAAATTCCAACTAAAGGTTGTTTTTCATCAAAATTCGAAAGGATGAAACTAGTAGCATTTTCAGGCTTATAGCATTTAACTATATTTTTCAATAATAATGATCAATTTTCCAAATTAGTTCTATTTATACAAGCGGGGTAAAAAAAAAAAAAAAAAAAAAAAAAAAAAAAAAAAAAAAAAAAGGAACACTAATCTTTTTTGTTAATTCCCAAAGTTTACCATTTGCAACCTGTTTTATTTTCAAAATAAAGCTATAAATACTAATTTACAAAAATAGAAGAGTTCATCTTCTATGGAAAGTATTTTTTGAGAATTTGTCCGTTAACAGGTAAAGATTCTATTTTCCCTGCTAAATCTTGCATAAAAGTAGATGGACCTGTGATTTCTACAATTTGGAATAGGTTAAGCCACATTTGTTGGAATTTAGAATGTTTGCCTTTTTCCTCATGAGCCTTATCCCATTTCAAAACTGAATCTCCAATTTGAAAATCTTTCCTAGATACCATGCTTGAATCAAAGGAAGCCTTTACTAATGCTTGATGATGAGTGTGTGTTATTGTAGCTTGTTCTCTTTGCTCTTCTAGCTTAAGGATCTGCAGCTATCTTAGTTGTAAAGATGAAGTTGGTGTTTCGTCAATAAATTGAACTAAGACCAAAGAAGGAATTTCTAGATGAGTTGGGAGAACTACTTCTTTCCCATAAACTAAATTAAAGGGAGAAGTGTCGATTGATGCCTTTTGGGTTATTCGGTCTGCCCATAGAGCATACATCAAGGATTTGTGCCAATTTTTATGATTTTGATCAATGGTTCGCTTAATGATTCTAATTAATATTTATTAGTTGATTCGGCCAACCCATTCCCTTGTGGTTAATAATTGGTAGAGTATTTAATCTTAAAACCTTTTTTAAGTGTAAACTCAATCATAGCATTGCCAGAAAAATATGATGCATTATCAAACATTAAGGCAGAGGGTAAACCAAACCTGGTGATTATGAACTGATCTATGAAATCAATGATGTGTTCAGCATTAGCTGTCTTGAGCGGAACTGCTTCTAACCATTTAGTAAAATAATATGTAGGTGTAAGGATATACCTATGTTGTTTAGAAGAGTGAAGAACGATCTCACCTATTATATCCAATCCTCATTGATAAAAAGGTTGATCAATATTGACTAGTTGCAAAGGCAATGATGGTTTCTTTGGTCTTCCAGCAGCATTTTGACAAATTTGACATTTGCTTACATAGCTATGTGCATATTTAAATAGTGTAGGCCAATAGTATCCTGTGTGCAAAATTTTATGTGCTGTAGAATCTCCCACATAATGTCCACCTGTTGGTCCATCATAGAGTTCCTGCAACACATTTTCAGCTTCAGATTTCTGAAGACATCGAAGGAGAATAGAATCATAATTCATCCTAAAAAGTACATCATTTATGAGTTGATATGCTTAGCCTTCAATCTTATAGCTCTTTTCTTTGTATAATCCAGATTTGAAGGAGCATATCCATTCTTTAGATAAAATATGATATCAACATATCTTGATTCAATATCATTTATGCTTACTTCATACATTTGTACCTCTTGATTTCGAGATGATATTTCAGAAATAAGCGATGCTCCAGCCAACATCTTGCAAAAGCCTTGTCCTTTTACAATATTTGCTGGCTTGATCTTAGCGTCGTATTCTTGTAAGGCAGTGACCCAATTTGCTCTCTTTTCACCCACATCTTTCTGTACTAAGATATTCCTTACCGCTAGAAACAACACTATGATTTTTGTATGGGTTTTAAGAAGAAATGATCTAAAATATTTGATTGCTTTGAAAACAACATAAGCTTGTTTCTCAACATCAGAATAATTTAATTCAACCCCTTGCAGATTTGAACTAAAAAAGGCAATTGGGGCTTCTGCCTTGTCTTGATTGGCTTGAGTGAGTATCGCAGCGTATGATTTATCAGAGGTAAATGTATACAAAATAAAAGGATTGGAAAAATTTGGAGTCGCTAAAGATGGGGCATTAATAATCGCTTGCTTGATCAGATTAAATGCTTCGTATTCCTCTTGGCCCCATTTGAAGAGTGAATTATTCTTTATCATCGCTTGTAATGGTGACACAATCCTTGAGAAATCTGGAACAAACCTTTTAACAAAATTAATATAGACAAGGAAGCATTGCATGGCTTTCTTATTATGTGGTAAGGATATTTCAGAAATCTCCTTAATTCTATAGGGTTCAATATGAATTCTAGATTTTGACACTATAAATCCCAGAAGTTTTCCTTCTCTTAATGCAAAAAAGAAATTTTTTGGGTTAAGTGAAATCCCATACCTTTGGCAACGTTGGAAGATCTGTTTTGAGTCTTTAAGGTGATTACCATGTTTTTTAGAATATATTGTTATGTCATCCAAGTAAATCACCACTGTTTTGTTTACTAATCCCTTAAATGTGATGTCCATGGACCTTTGAAATGTGGCCCCAATGTTAATCAGACCATATGCATCTTCTGATATGCGTAAGTACCCCATTTGGTTCTAAATGTGGTCTTTAGCTGATCTTCAGGATGGACTAGAACCTGATTTTAGCCGGAGAAACCATCTAAAAAGGACATTAATTCTGATCCTGCAACTGTTTGCAATATTTGTTCCATAGGAGGCAGGGAAAAATATCCTTTTGACAGGCTTAGTTAAGATTTCAAAATTCAATATAAATCTTAATGTCTCCATTTTTCTTTCGAACTAGGACCATCTAGAATCCTAGTACTTTTCCTTGCGGTACAGTTGAATGGGAAATGCTATTACTTAATGCTTCTCAATGCTAGTACTTTCCTTGCTAAAATGTTGAATGGGAAATATAATTTTAGCTTTCAATAATTTATTAAGCTCAGATTTAATTTGATTTTCCAGATTAGGATGGATTTTTTTGAGCTTTTATTGGACAGGTTTTTCATCAGCTATCATTGGGATAGTCTGCTAAATGATCGAAGTGTCGTAAGTCTTAAGTTCATTGTAGTTCTAGGCAAATACACTTTTGTATTGTTTCAGGAGCCGAAAATAGGCTAATTTTTCTTCTGGGGCTAGGGCAAGACCTAGGTTGATATTTTGTGGCTTGGTATCTGTTCCTAGATTTACTAATTCATAGTTTAGAGTTGAAATCTAAAGTTTTGAATTGGTAGATCTCTTAAACTAGTCTTGCAAATCATATAGGTCTTCCAACTTGACTACAGATTTTGGTATAGCATTATTAGTGCTTTCTTGTTGTAACTCCTGGTCATGTTGGTCCTCACCAATTATCTAATTAGTGTAGGATCCTTCTGATGTCAGGAAACTCACAATATCAAGATCATGATTGAAAATTCTCCAGTTTGTAACATTATGAGGGATCAACGACCTAAAGATCAATTTGATTGAGAATCTATCTGGGCTATAGCCTTCTGAGGGAATAAGCTTGAAAGCTACGTTATCCAGGAGGTTAGCGGTAGCATTTTGCAGTCTGGGAATAGGTGAAATATTAAATGCTATAAAATGTTCAGTCAGATCTTGCACTAAAGATTGATAATGTTTTAAATGACCTGACACACAATGTATAGTATTTCATACCTGTTTAATAACAATCTCATAGTCTCCGAAGACTTGTAGCTACTTTATATCTAATCTGATTGTCTTGTACAGTCCTTGGACTAGAGCTTCATATTTTGCAGTGTTGTTTGTGCAATCGAACTCGAATCTACATGTTAGCATAGTTTTGTTTCCCTCTAGACTAACTAAGACACATCCTGCTCCTACTCCATCATTAGACATAGAACCATCAAAAAATAATTTCCAAAATAAAGATGTATTTATAGGACTAACTATAAAATTAACACATTTAGAACTATCTGTTTGAGAAAAGTTTTCTACTTGAGACAGAACAGAAAGTTCTAAATAAGGCGAAGTATGAGCATTGAAATCTCCTAAGAAAGAGTCAATAAAATAGTTTCCAATTATATTGTTGCAGTATGCTAAAGGTTCATTTTCTCCTTCCAGTTCCGTCACTATGTATTTTTGGTGTCTTTCTCGCTCAAACTTTATCTGATTTAGTTTACCATTATAAGGGAGCAACATATGTGACCATTCGGTCGCAAAGTATCCATGAAGCTTTTCAGACCAATCCCTACAAAAAATTAAACCATAAAATTCAGGAATTTCTGCAACTAAAATATCAATAACTTGACATACCTTTGGATTAGATGACAACTTTATGGTAACTTGATTTAGTTCACCGATTACTTCAACCTGCAATGAGTCGAGCTGAACTATGCATACTGCAGATTTTTGAGGTTGGATGTTTAACTTTGCACATATTGTTTTAGGTAAGATATTAGATTAAGCTCTTGAATCTACCAAACAATTATGCAAGTTTTTATTGAAAATTTCATAAGTAAGAAGGAATGGAGGAGTATGGGATTTTGATCTACCTCCAATTAAAGCGATATTGTTGGGATCAACTTTATTTGCCATTGGAGGTTTGAGATTAGAGTGGCAGGAAGAGGTGCAATGGGTACTACATGTAACTCTTTCATAAGCAGCTTTTGTTGATGTTTCAATTTGCTCAACTCATGAAAAGTAATGTTAGCCCTAGTATTTTTCATATATTCAATGATATTATACTCCATCTCATTAGAAACAATCAGTGTTTTAGATGGAGTTGAGGGATCAAATTGGACTGGGCTTGTTTGAGTCGCTTTTGGTGATGATTTCTTACCTGTGACTTTATCTTTAGATGTCGTGCTTGCGCTCTTCTGTTTAGGACTAGGTTGCGGAGGATCGAGTTGATTTCTACTTCTTGTACTAACTGGTAATACCTCTTGATCCTCTTCATCTGGAAGAATGAAGTCCCACATTCCCTGTACTTCTACAACTTCATCTTCGTCAGTAGGTTCCTCGTTAAAAACTTCTTCTTCCTCTTCTTTTGATTCTGTATTTGTTATATCAATGGGCGACTTTGAATCAGTTGAAGGATTTTTCTATAAGGCTTATAGGGCTTTTTCAAAAACGTCTCTGCTACTTGTTTCTTAATGTCAACCATTTCATTAGACATGGTTTTTAAGACTTTCTACAATCCTTCTAAATCAAATGGGTCTTTTGATTGCTTTTTCTTAGGATCATCTTTAAAAGTAACCTTCTTAGATTTTCTTTCATCGACAATGTTTTTCTTTTCTAAAGCTAAAATACGTTTCTCTACCGCTATCGCTTCCTTCATGTTTTCAACTAATGTTGCCTTGATAGCCCTGTCAACAAAGATAGCTATGTTAGATGGTAAAGCGGATATGTACCATTCACTTCGAACTTCTTCTCTAGGCTTGGAAGCGGTCAGAATTTTATTCAAAAGCTTATTGAAACGCGAGTTAAAATCTTTGATAGGATCTCTTGATTCAGACTTTAGATTTGATAGATCGTTGATCAATGTTGCTATAGATCTATCATCACCAAACTTAGTCAAGAATTGCTCTTGGAAAATGTCCCAACTAGTGATGGATCCTGATGGTAATGAAAAATACCAGAATCCAGCTGCTCCTTGTAATGTGTAAGGAAAGAGTCAGACAACAACATCTTCATTAGTAACAACATTTAAATTTATTGATAACATAAAGTTGTTTATTTGTTATTCTACTAGCATGCTTGCTTCAGGATTAAACTTAGGTAGCCATTTTTTAGGATGGGCCAGTAATTGACTCAAGGGGTTAGGCATTAAGACTGCCCCTAGGTTATTCCATGGAGTTTGGGCCATCATTGAACCACTAACAGAGGAAAGCGCAGACAAAGTCACTAGTGGAAGGGATGAGGATGTTAAAGTTCCAGTACTCTAATGGACGACGATTTGAAGTGAAGGGGTGGATGGTTGACTTTGCAATGGAGAAGTTGGAATGAATGTTGATGATGAAAGAGTCTCACTATTAGACCCTTGAGGTGATTTCTTTGCTCTTTTGCTTTTAGGTAGAGGTAATTCGGTTGGTTTGATACTAAACTTTTCAGTCTGCAATCTGGTTAAAGGATGAGAAGGATTGTATTATAAAGTCACACTACCTTGAGATATTTCAGACTTTTGCAGTGATATGGAAAATCCTTGAAGTTTATGAATCAAAGATTCAACTTCAGGAGGTTCGATAGTAGATTTGTCTGAAATGTTTGAGTTTTGGCAGTGGTTGTTGTTTTCTCAACTTCTCGCTTAGGATTTAAAGATTCAGAATGCGATGGAGAAGTCGGGCGAGATGTTGAGGGCGATTCACTCTCAGAATGGTATTTAGATTTGGATTTACTAGCCATTCATAGTTTGGGCCCTCCTTCTAGTTCCAAATATGTTGAAGCGCTGAAAATTGGGTCTACAACAAGGGGGATACCCACCCGGTCTGGACCTTGACAGCAGCTCCTTTTCCATTTGGGATGGTGGGCCCAACTGGGGATAATGGGACTAGTTTCCCAATTTGTGTGTGTTGATAAGAATTGATATTTCTGTTTTCTAAAGATTTCTAAGTAAAATGCTTTTAATCTAAGTCTAATTTAAAACATGCAATTGTATTCTAATGAACATAAATATTTAAGTCTAAAATTAACCCGGGATTCACTTTTCACTTATGTGATCTAAAATAATTTTGAACAACAATTGGTAATAAAGATCATTCAATTGCTACAGGAAAAGAATTCGATAAAAATAAATTGTTTCATATAAAAAGTTAGCCGAAACAATTGTGAGAAGCATATCGCATAATAAGTCATTCATACATTAAGCATAAATAGAATAGTCATTACCATACAAAAGTGCCAAATAATAACTCAAACATTCAAGCTTTCATATATAAATAACTGAGCATAAAATTTTACTTTGACACATAAGCAAAAATAATTAAGAGATAAAAGTACCATTGATAACAAGTTCTACTCATGAGCTTCAGCAATATAGATTTATCTCTTCCTAATTCAACATCTACTAAGAGTACAAAAGTGCATTTCAGTAGCACATATTAAACACAGTTATCAATAAATCTTGTTCCATTCATTCATCAAAACCTCTCCTGAGGGTGCAAAAGTGCATGTTCTGAGGAAATGCTTTTGAAAAATTTCAGGACCCTTCTCTAAATGCACGAGAGGGGTTAAAATAATACTTCCCAAATACTAAAAATAGTTTATTACAAAAATATAGGAGGAAGTTTAAATGACCATCCTCATCTAAGGCAAAAATAAATCAAAATTAAAACTAAAACTGAATCTGGAAATTAACTATCTATGTATCTGTTCTCTGTGGTTGCAAACATTCAGCATCGACTTGAGGAGCGTTAGTTGGTTGACTTTCGATTTTAGTTGTCCTATGAAAACAGAATCGACAAGTGATGGTGCTATCTTCCTGGCAGAGTTTGTAAGGCATTTGAGAGTCATGCATTGACTGTGCGATTTAACCAAGTACTGCCAATAAGTATCCCAGTTTAACTTAGTTAACTTCTTGATGGAATCTGCCCTTTCCTTAGCCTTTTGTCTCTAGCTTGTCTACAATTGTTGTGCCTTTGGGAGAAATCCATGTGCAGTCTCTGGAATGAGGTTTGCTCTGTGAAGGATTTCATTAACACAGTCAATGGCGTTGTTTGTTGCTGTAGATGCTTCTTCTGCTACCACGTGTCGAGTGCTAAATAGAATCGCTAGATTTCAGCCAAATCCGCTTACTGCCTAAGGGTATGCCTAATAAATTTTGTCAGTTTTGGAGCGTGGGTCCCGCCTTTAGTCTTTAGCGCTTTTCCCTGCGATTTTTTGGCTTACATGCGACCGAGCGCTCAGGGGCTTTCCTTCTCGAGGGGTTTTTCCCAGCGATGCGTGATTAGAAACTGCCTCCTTTTCCTGATCTAGGATTTCTAGGTGTTATTTTTCGCCTTCTGCGCAGTCACGACGAGCCTTGGTCGGCACGCTTTGCTCTTTATTAATGGTTCTTCCCTTACCGACCAGTTCTTGGTGCACTCCACCAAATCTTCGTTTTCTGTGGCGAACTTCTCCACGAACTGTTTGTTGTAGGTTACCTAAGGCTCTAGTAGACGATACATAAGCCTTAAATCTTGTGCAATGAATGACCCAATGAGGTCTTGGCCTTGAGTCTTGAATTGTCTATCTGTTATATCAGCGCTATCTAGTACCCACTTGACCATGTATGTGTATGGAAGAATCTTTGGTCTTGCCATTATTTGGTGAAAGAACGAACATGTAAGATCAGTGATTGATGCCTCAAATGACCCGCGTGAGTTTGCAGTTGCTTTAATCTCCATAATTCTTGGCTTTTCTTCTTTGAGCAGACTGTACATGCCTTCCCAAGTAGTTATGCTAGCATCTTTGTTACAGGTGGTGTCTATGTATAAGGGCATCATTTCTTTGTCTTCTGCAATTGTAGCTTTTCCCTTCTTTCCCATTACGTTCTGCACACTGCTGCATATATTACTCTGCTTGCTTGCTCTTGCAAATTTACAAGTCAGGAAAGAATAATGATAAGAGATAAAGTGACGGGAAAGCTCTTTAATTCTGAAATCATATCCAATATACCACCCTACGTGAACTAACCTTTTGATCAAATTCATATCTTATCTCATAAATGACCACCAACTAACCACTAAATTGACATTAATTCCCATAACTCGGTATCAGATTACGAGAAAAACTTTATTGAAGGATGAGCCTTGCAGATCTGCGATAAAGAGATTTTGCGATTTTCTTCACAATATCGCAGATCACAATATCGCTAATCTGTTTGTTAATAATCATTTATTACCTTATGCGTTCGCGAGATGCGATTTGTGAGATTCCTTATCACATATCACTGGATCAGGATATTTTACCTTAGGTGATACTTGCAGTGTATGAAAGTTGTGATGTGCGATGAGTCTTTAAGGCATGCGATCTCGCATCGTGTTTTCGCAATTTCGAAAGCTTGTTTATATGATGTTCCCCATTACCCTTTGCGATGTGATGTTTTATTGTTAAGAGAACGATTTTATTTGGAACTTATCATAAAACTTAGTTTTTTTAATTTTTGTGAGTGTTTCCTAAGTTTATGATAACATGTTTTATTCAAAGGGAAACATAAGTGCTAGCTTTTTTTTTAAAAGGGTCCCCATTTATTTAGCTTTATTACTAAAAATAAATAAAAAAAGGGGGTTGTTGTTGGCCACAACACATTCCTGGATCAATTTTACCCCACAAGGCACCTTACAGGATCAACCTAACCAAGAGGGAGGAAGTAAATAGGAAAGTACAACATCTTCTTGATAGAGGACTAATTAGAGATATTTTAAGTCCATGTACAGTACCAACATTATTGATTCCAAAAAAATTTGGTGAATGGATAATGTGCACATATTCTAGAGCCATTAATACAATAACTATCAAGTACCCATTTCGTTTGTTCACAAAGATAGATTTGAAGAGTGGTTATCATCAAATCTATATCAGGGAAGGTGATGAGTGGAAGACTTCTTTCAAGATGAAGGATGGATTGTTTGAATGGTTGGTTATGCCATTTGGGCTAACTAATGGCACTAGCACATTCATTACATTCATGAATGAGGTATTGAAACCATTCTTGGGAAAATTGTCATAGTATACTTGGATGACATTTTAATTTTCAACATTGAAGATAAACAAGAGCACTTGGAGCATATAAGGCAAGTGATGTAGTAGTCAAATGAAGAGAAGTTGCTGATCAACTTGAAGAAATGTATATTTCTGCAAAATGAGTTAGTTTACTTGGGATTTGTGATTTCCAAGGATGGTTTGAAAATGGATTCTAAAAAAAGTGAGGGATATCTTGGATTGGATTAGGAATTTCAACCAAATTTTCTACACCTCTTATTGAATGCATGGAAAGGGGAAATTTTAAGTAGAAAAATGTAGAAATGAGGAATTTATAGCTATGAAAAACAAGGTGATCGAGAAACTTATTTTTTCACTTCCAAACTTTGATAAACCATTCGAAGTTGACTGTGATGCAAGAGGAACAATAATTGGAATGTTTTTGAGCCAAGAAGGTAGAGCAATAACATTCTTCAGTGAGAAATTGAATGATTATAAGAATAAGTATTCCATATATGATCAAGAATTTTATGCTATAATTTCTGCAAGCCTTGAAGAAATGAAGACATGATTTGTTACCTAAAGAATATGTATTTTTTACAGACCATAAGTAATTACAATATATCAACAGTCAAGGTAAGTTAATTCATTTGGTATTCTAAATGAGTTGAATTCTTGCAAAGTTATACATTTTTCTGAATCATAGGTTTGGAAATTCAAACATATTTGTAGATGTGTAGAGCCTCTGACCTACACCTCATCATTCACCATTATCTACTGTTTTTCATCACCTATCTCTCTCTTTCACCTCATTTTCCCTGTTAAACCACCCAGATCATTACATTAGATGTTATTAAGCATGATCAAGCAATTTTTGCTAATGGATGACTATTTGTTTAGATTTTGACTTACTTGCAGGAATCCCGCAGCTATCTGATGATCCTGCAGCTATCTGAAGATCCTGCAGCCTTTTTGTTAAACGCAATGTTCCACGTGTCGGTTTGCCAGATGAGCCACATGGGCACTTAGGTATCAACGTGCTCGAGGTTCCTGTCCCATTTTTCCAGCCATCCACGTCATCTTTATCGACGGTCAAAGCTGGTCAAGTTACGGTCAACTCAAGGCTGTTTAACGGTGATTGTGAGCTGCTTGGTCACGTCATCTTAAACGGTGATTTGTCCACGATCTACAGGTGGCAGGAGACATGATCCAACATGGGATTTATTACCCATGACGACTGAACCACTAAACTCATCCACGCAGCCATATGAAGTGTCAAGGGACCATAAA
>APFE030323477.1:0-15689 GCA_000404065.3 Pinus taeda
CTCCGCTCCATAAACTTACTCCCGCTACCTATTCTCTGTTTTCCATTTACAGTCACTGGTTTTCTCCATAAATCTTGTCCACTTCCCGCTAACCCAATCGTCTCACCTCCTCTCATCCAATATCCATGCATATGTGTTTAAGACAGAAGGAAAGAATGGGTCCTCTATTGAGAGCAGAACAGGAAGGGCCCAAATTTAAGGAAGGGCCCAGATTTATTCAGAAATTCAGAGGCTACAACAAGGAAGTTATGAAGACTTTTGCTAGGTGTTTTGACGGAGTGGAAGTTGAGGTTGGAGACCTTAAATTCTCAATCACATAGGCATCCATAGCAACTACAACCGAACTCCCACAGGAGGGAGAACGATGGTTCAAAAATAAGAGCTTTGATGAGAGAGCATGGAGGGTTATCCTACAAAATCCAGGTATGAATGTAACCATCTTTAATCGAGGAATCCCTGTCTCTGCTTTACAAGAAAAATGGGCTAGTTTACTATTAATAATCCAGAAATTCATTACTTGTGAGGGACGATTCGGGTCAATGTACATGTACCACACCCAGTTGCTGATGAATTTTCTAGAATACCAAACTATTAATTTGCCCTAGTTCTTGTTAATTAGTTTGAAGAAAATGTCCACCACAGTCCAAAAGAATCTGGGGGACGTAGAACCCCATTTGTATCATCACGGCCTAGTGAAGATTTTGATAGAAAAACAATTAAAAGAAAAGAAGGACACCTGGGAGCAGTTTTTGGTTAGAAATTTCTTTTAAGATCCATAAGAAACCCCTGAACGCAGCACATCAAGGAGAAGCAGAAGAAATAAAATAAGTGATAAAATTCAGGATACCCCTACTAACATAGTTGAAGAAACTAGTAGGGAAGAAAAACTGTATGAAAATAGGAAGGAAAGAACTAAAGGTAAGAAGTCAATAAAATCAAAAGAGAAAAGAAATATAGAGGTTGTCTATCAAACCCTAGAACCTTCCTCAGAAGAGGACCACCAAATACTGTCTGAAAGACTAGTTTACCTACAGGAACAGTCAGCTGCAGCAAAGAAGAAAGGCAAAGAAAAACAGAGTTATAGCCAACAAAATTTGAGGAGAAGTTCCAGACTTAAAGGGAAATTGAGAGAAATTAAAAATTAAAGGACCCCACTTTATTGATTTAGGAGAGGAAGCACTGGAACAACCTTCAACAATCCCTCCTAGCCGTGGTCCCCACCATACTCCTATTTCTTAGCAAGTTTTTGACATGAGTCCTTCTAGGCCAGATTTTCAAATCAGTCCTTCTCAACACGATTTTGGGGTAAACCCAAGAAAGACCACACCTGAGATAGACCCAAACCAGAAAGAAATGTATGATTATAGAGAGTCCTTGGATAAAATGGCCGCAGATCCAGGCACTTCATCTACCCAGCCTAATACAGCTCAAGAAGCTCAAATCCAATCACTAAAACAGGATATTTTTGAGCCGGAGGTCTTAAATAGACACATCAAAAGAGAAAATGAAACATCAAAGAAACAGGGAAAATTAGATAAGATTATTCACAACAACACCATGTTGCATCTTGGGCTGTGGCAGAGGAAGAATAGGAAATTGAAGAAAAAGAGCAGGAGGTTGAGCAGAGCTCTTATCAACCTCAAATTCAGGTGTCTCATGAGGAAGCCAAGGATGACAGTAGTGCCAAGAAAGAAGGGAAGAAGGCTAAATGTGCTAGCAGAGGTCTCAGAACACATGAACTGAAAGGAGGGGGATCAAAATTTTGGTTGCATGGGGACATGCAATACCTGCATAGTGGGGGTATGTAGAGATTTGGAATTACACCTCTCCTACACATTTTCCCAGACCTTTTCCCCTCACCAGCACTCCATAAGCTATCAGAGATCATTGCATATTGATTATAAAAGAGTATTCAAGTGGTCTTCTGACTATGTTTTTGTGTTTTCTATTTGAACTAGATTTTTCTCATTAGCTGCGGAATCCAGTCACTTTCCGCAACTGATTCAACTTTCCGCAATTGTTTTTGTTAAACTCTAGGTTGCAGGTATCATCAAGCAAAACAAGCCACATGGGCAAGTTAGAAATGACCTGGACATGGATCAGGTCCTATTGGTTCAGCCAGATTCATCAAGGGAAGCTGTGGTCAACGGTGGTCAAATGGTGGTCCAACATAAGATTCCTACGGCAGCCAAACTATATTTTTAAACACGTGAAGGATTCTAAAGGATGCGTGACCGTTCCTAAATCTCTGGGGTCATGTTGCCACCTATAGACTGCCCCACGACGCGAATCCAACAGCGACAGTTGATAGATTTAATAGTCTCGACAACCATTATGCTAAATCCATGGATGTTGTCTTTTACATGTCTCTGTTTACATAGTTTTACAGGAAAACAGTTATGTAAACTTAATTATAAATAACGCGCTTCTATACGCATAGAGTTAGTCTTTTTAAAAATGTAATTTTGCTGTTAAAAGTTCATTGTGTCGTGACACTAGTTTTATCGCTGTAACTATGTTTTGAAATATACAAGAAGACTCTGTTTCTACATGATTGCGTGAACGTAATTTTGGATTGATAGCATGTTGACCGAGGATGTGCAAAGGGCCCTTGTACACCGACATTTCGTTTTCGTTGTTGCTGTACAGTCTTTATGTATCGTTTCCTTATTTCCACTGCACATGTTTTATAGTTATTCACCTGTGTATATATTCCTAACATTTTACTTATGTTCATGATTTTACAAGCTTTGTATGACGCTGATCAGTGTATGTATGTTTCAGGATAGAGTAGGTAGCCTGGGCATTTGCATATAATTTTCACAATGACTAATGACATGGGATTAATTCTTTGCTGACTTTTCTTTTCTTAGTTTTTTACTTAATTCCAGTTCTGTTTTGTTGATTTCAGTCTTGTTCATTTTCTTTGTTAGTTAGTTTAAAAATCATATTGCTCATGTCATTGACGATTATCTCCGAAAGCCATAGCTAGACTAATTGGCGAGGAATCGGATTATGAATGTTGTGATTTGATTTTAGTTTTACTTTTCTGCAATTAGATATCAAATTGCTCATGTCATTGACGATTATCTCTGAAAGCCATAGCTAGACTAATTGGCGAGGAATCAGTTTATGAATGTTGTGATTTGATTTTAGTTTTACTTTTATGCAATTAGATATCAGATTGCTCATGTCATTGATGATTATCTCTGAAAGCCATAGCTAGACTAACTGGCGAGGAATCGGATTATGAATGTTGTGATTTGATTTTAGTTTTACTTTTCTGCAATTAGATATCATATTGCTCATGTCATTGACGATTATCTCCGAAAGCCATAGCTAGACTAACTAGCGAGGAATCAGATTATGAATGCTGTGATTTGATTTTAGTTTTACTTTTCTACAATTAGATATCAGATTGCTCATCTCATTAACGATTATCTTCGAAAGCCATAGCTAGGCTAACTGGCAAGAAATCAGATTGTGAATGATGTAATTTGATTTTAGCTTTACTTTCTTTGCAATTTTTTATTTCTTTAAGTACAGTAGCTTAAATCATTTTTCTGTATTTAGACAACAGCATAGATAATAGTTTCATGATCAGTAGTTCATTATCTACTTGTTTTTAGAAGCACATTCTCTATTCTTGTTCAAGTATTATTGTCATCACTAGTATATTCTAAGATCTTCTGAGGTGTTAAGTGTTGGAAACCATTATAGAGGACATAATTGCCTAAAATCTATATCCATGCTTGCCTTCTAAAGACTCAGGAATACGATTTCCATTCACATTAGGAGATAAACAAAGATAAAAACCCCCAAAACAAAACAAAAATGGAAAACGACAAAAATATAAGAAAGAGGTTATCTTGCACATATAGTGCGCCACACTTCATCAGTTTACGACTCCCGGATTGATAATTAATGTAGCAATTTAGGACACACTAAATTTACCAAACAATACTCTCTGCTTGTCTCTCACCTATCTCTCATAAAGGAAAACAAAAGTAGCTTTAGTTTGTTTTTTTCTAAGATAGCTACCCGTCTTAGTGGGACTAGTAGCTCTGAATAGACACTAGTTTTCCCGATAACACCATCTAAACATAACAATGTCATTCTACACAATAATTTCTTCATAAAAAACAATGCATGTGCATGCCTAGCTACCACTACCAAGATCATCCTCATGATCATCTTGACCATCCTCATTAGTCTCATCCACATCATCACCAACACCACAACTATTATCATCATCTCCTCCTTCACCACCATCATCCTCACCATCTCTTGATATATGTTGAGCATAGTTTGGATCATGATGGTGATCATCATCTTGGCAATCATTACCTATAGCATTCTGGAAAAAAAAATCAATATTACATGTTAGTATTAATTACATAACACAACGCATGTTTTTGTTATACAATGCTAACCATAGAATGAGGTAAGATATAATATCTAATAGTACTAAAAAATAAAATGAAAATACGTTCAAATGTATATTGGAAATCCAACTAAGATTACATACCATAGAGTCCATCCAAACAAAAAATTGAACCCATCTCTTTTATTGTAGCACCTCCTTTTCCAAATGATTTGGAGGTCTTCCATATTTTAGTTCCCGTCAATCAGTAAATAGGGAGAAAATAGATAACAATGATGTTCTTATAGTACAAATTTTATTAAAAAAAATCACATGTTTAATATACTTACAAAGGTTGTTATCAGTGCTTTTAAACCTTTCTGGCCACTACAATGAGTGACTTTTGTCTTGGTTAACCTCGCCTTGGATGTCTTGTCCTTAAACATAAACCAATTCAATTTATTTTCACACAAATACACATCTAAGATACTTATAAGTATTAATAAATTATAAATAAATTTTAATGAAAAATTCAATACCTGAATGCTCTCATTGCCGACCTTTCTTTGTGCATCCAACTTCTCATATGATTTTACAAGTTCTTTCCGTACTTTAAAAGGTATGTCAAATGGTCTTTGTTTTAGTCTTTGATCTTGAGGAATTTTGTTAATTTTTCTTGTTTGGTTGCAACGAAACCTCTTACAGTTGAGCGACATTTGCAATTTTATCTTCTTAACCAACCAACCAGTACTAAATTCATTCTCTATGTCCTATACCACCATCTTTTTTAGGTGAAGTGGAATATTGGAGAATGTGAGGTGAAGATGATCTCTAAATCGTTGAAGGCATGAGTCCTTTAGCCTATTTAAGAATTGTTTTCCTTCATCTATCCTTCTTATCTCCCCTGAAATAGGTTCATACTCTATCTTGGTACCTAAACTACCAATAGATGATGCATAAGATGAGGATGAACAAGAATTTGCGGTCCTAGGAGTTGCCATCACACAATATGTCTAAACACAATGTTCTTCGTTATTGGTTTTTGATGTTACTGACACTTTTTCCCGATTTTTTTCTTCATCCAAGAGAGGATGGGGAATTTATCGATTCTCATAAAGTTTGTTGATTACCTGGACCTAGTTGATTAGCTTCAGGGGATTTTGTCTTAAGAAAATGGATTATGGATTCAACATCCAAAGTGTGAAGTTTCTTAAGTCCTTATATCCCAAAACATCTTCAAGCAAGGACTCTATTATCATATTCTTTCCCTGTCCAAGTTTCAATGATTTACCACAAAGTATAATTATAAAATTGTAATTCTAACTTCAAACCCAAAACAAAAAATAAAACATATTATATTATGTAATTATTCTAGACAAACAAAGTAAGCTTACCTTTTCCGATCCACTTGCACCTCCTTCTCCACTTTCCATATTCCCAAAGTAGAAGAGATTGTTAGGAAAGGATTTTCTCCCTAAGAAACAAAGGATTGTAGGTGAATAATCTCATAATGGCTCTCTAGGGCAGAATGTGCAGACAAATTAGTTAAAAATCCAAGTGACAATTTTTGTTTTGACAATTTCTTCCTTTCTTGGTATCAGATTCTCAAGTCCTAGGTGATAGAATCGTTCAGCTCTTGTGGTGTCACGTTTATAAAGGACCTCATGCCATTGTTTCCCCCCTTCATGTTTTTCCTAAAAAAGCATTACCCTTTTTACATAATTACATAATATACACACCAGCGGATTTTTACATACTTACAAAATACAAACAACAACAGAGTTTTACCAATTACAAATTAGATTTACCAAATTTCTAATTTTTTTATCTAATTACAAAACATAAACATCAACATATTTTTACATAATTACGTAAAACAAACAACAACAGATTTTTACCAATTAGAAATTTGATTTTTATCAAAATTCTAATTGCTAAAACTCTGCTATTGTTTGTATTATGTAATTATGTAAAAATCTATTGTTGTTTATCTTTTGTAATTATATATAAAAAAAAATAGAAATTTGTTAAAAATCCAATTTCTAATTGGTAAAAATATGTTGTTGTTTATAAAGGACCTCACTGAAAAACAGTTATAAAAGACTTCATGTCATTGTGTTTCCCACTTCATGTTTTTTTCTAAAAAAAAACATTTCTCTTTTTACATAATTACAAAATGTAAACATCAACATATTTTTGTATAATTACATAATACAAACAACATCAGACTTTTACCAATTAAAAATGAGATAAAAATCTAATTTTTAATTATAAATTTGATAAAAATCTAATTTCCAATTTGAAAACAATCTAATTAGAAATTAGATAAAAATGATGTCCTGGCATCACCCATCCTAGTTAAAAGAAAAGCAGTAGACCTTTGCCAATTAGAAATTAGATAGAAATCTAATCTATAATTTGATAAAAATATCATTTCTAATTTAATAAAAATCTAATAAGCAATTAGGTAAAAATCTAATTTCTAATAATGCCCTAGCATCACCCATCCTAGTTAAAAGAAAAAGGCTCGTAAAAGGCAGACCCTAAAAGCAGCTGCTAGGAAAAATATACTAGTAAAAATTTATAAAATATTACTAAGGGAATACAGAAGGTGTTACTCGTAGAAGGAAGAAGTTTATGCTCGAGAGGAGTTGGTGGTGCCAGCTTGTTGGTTGGGAGGAACAAGCACTCTCCCATAGATTTCCCAAAGGAATTTGTAAGTTTTTATTTGTGCTTAGTAACAGACTTAAGCTTATTTTGAATTGGTATATTGGTTTGTTTTCACATCAAGGTTATTTTGGTCAAATCATTGTTGCAGTATCTAAAATTACATGAAACTTATATGAGTTTATTATATGCATTAGGGTTCCTAGGAAATCTACCCATGTGAAAACCTTAATGCTGTAATATCTTCCCATTGTGACTTGAATTAATGTTTGGATCTTGATGCTGAAATGACACAATTGTGTCTTTGCCTACAATTAAACATATATATTTTGTAATATTTTACAATCGCTTCTGCGGTTATAAAATTTTCTCTCTCCATCCCTGCCAATGATGTTGGTATCTAGCTATGCCAATGATGTTGGTATTGGAGTTGCCCAACACAATGCTAGTTGTTATGCATATCTCATCAATATGGATTATTAGAAATTTGTTCCATGGGTTGTGGGTGTCAATAGCCCACCAATGGTGTTATGGGTTGCAATTTGATTCAGTTGTTGCTGATTCACATGCATGGGGAACTTGAGCCTCTGTAGCCAGTGGGGAGCATGACCTCACTAGGGCAGGGTTTCTTATCTACTCTCCACTGTGTCTTGAGTAGTTTGCACCAAATATTCATGGTCTGATACTGGGTGATCGAGAGTTGTTTTGCTAAACATATTGAAGCCCAACCCTTTGTTTTGCCAAAAGGTGATTCACTGAATGATAGAAAACCAAGCATACTGTAATTCCCATTTATGTTTGGTTGACAATTTCCATAAATTGCAGGAAGTACTTATTTATTTGCGTTTTGTAAATCACTTATTGTTTCTTTATCAGATGAAATACAATTGATATCTCGTCCCACAAAAATAGTACTACATCCATGGTTTGTAAAATGATCAATGATCTATATAAAACCTCAACACTCTTGGAGAGCAATGGAATCTCTCATTTTGAATTTGTTCTTGTAATATTATTACAATAATGTGTGGAGAAACATGGTTTGCTAATGTGTTGAATAAATTGTTAAAAAATAATTATTTAAAATTGATTAATTAATGAAGGATTGCCTTATGGATCCACAACTTTAGGGAAAACTTTCTTGCTTACTAGCGTGTCATGAAATTTGAGCCACTAGTTGAAGGCCAATAAAATCTCCTAGCAAGGATATGGTGAGATAAGACTACGGGTAGCCTGTTGCATGTTGTGGGCAAACTATAGCTAGCTACATTAATTAATTGATGAAGGATTTCCTTATGGATCCACAGCTTTATGGAAAAATTGCTTGCTTACTAGCGTGCCATGAAAGTTGAGCCACCAATTGAAGGCCAATAGAATCTCTCCTAGCAGAGGTATGGCGAGATAAGACTAGGGGTAGCTTGTTGCATGTTGTGGGAAAACTATAGCTAGCTACATTGAAGTTCCTAATATAGTGCACTTTAATCACTTTCTTTTTGATTATCTGACTTGCTTAGAAGGTCAAGAACATTTTGGCTCGACTGAAACAATTTATAAGCAGAAATTGAACATCTTGGTACATTATAATATTAAAAACTAGTAAAAGCTGGTGGACCAACAAATAGATAAATTACTTAATAAAAAACCTTAAACCAAAACCTTACCTTGATAAAGATGTTGTTTTGTTTGAACAAGACACTTAGACATGTTTGTGGCACTGTCAAATACATATAAGTTTGCAGAAGCATAACCTATAAAAAAGCCTTTAGGATCTCCTCCTCCCAGTTTTCGTCTTAAATTCATTTGTAAATTTGAATTCAGAACGTCCTGCAAAAGAAACAATTACTTACTACAAAAGGGCTACAAACAAATCAAGCATATGATATCAACAATCTAAGCATGAGGTATTTTCAAGTGAGATAAAAGGACACACAATATTAACAAATTGAACTTCTTACAAGGATCCCCAGTTTTCATAGATTAGATATTTCTTTCAAGTCCAAATAGAGTGAATAAATTTAATACCTCTCTCGCATTCATAGTACTATTTTGTGAGCATGTCCTAACTACCTTTGACTCCGCAAAGTTTGCCTGTTCAAGAGACTTTTTTCCCTTGAGAATCCATGTTCACTATTCCTCTCAAATATGAGTCCCATTTAACACTTTTTGCATGCCACTGGTTCATTGAATCCATGCCTACTGCCTGTTGGAGCATGTGCCTAGGGGGCATTCTCAGCATATCATTTCCAGAACTTTCACTTGAACCAGTATTCATTTTACTTACCCAACTATATCACCATTGATTCAATCATATTGATCGATTTCAGAGATCTGGGGATGTAACAATTCCCATTGATTGTACTATGTGTCAAACATTACTACAGTTTAGCATTTTATATGCAATGGTAAAAAAATTCAGAGATGACTTCTGCATTTCTTGCTAAAAAATGATACATATTAGAATTTCAATATTTAATTAAGATAAGATGATGAGAAAAAATGGGAGTCATACTTAACAAATAAACAAGGAACAATTGCTAAATAATAAGAGGTCTCTATGGTCATGTTGTTACCTCATTATATGTGGTCTGACACTTTCTCAACCTTCTAACTGACTAGACATAGTTAAGCAATCGACAACAAGTGAAACAAACCCTCGAGGCCAATGTGTAATTCAAATATAATTATAAGCATGCCCTAAGGACACCATGTATAACAAACAGAAACATTATTTTCCAGTGGATCGAGGATTTTTTGAGCTAGTCAACCACAGGGATTAAACAGAACTCCACACATATTACCTACCCACATTCTCTCCATGGCTGGAGATGTCCACACCTAGCTTGCATTTTACCTCCCTATGCGCCCCATGGCTGCTATTACTTGAACAAACACATAAGAATCTACTATCGATTTATATCAATTCCATTACCTCCATCAAGATAAAGACGTCCATCCGTCAACATGTACCAAAAGAAAATTTCAGTCAGAAAAAGAAAGAGAATAGGTGAATTATGAGGATAAACCTTTCATGTTGAACAGTCGGAGTCCCCTCTCACCCTTCTCCCCACCATTGACTCTAGGAACTCTTTTTCTCTTCTTTGTGCTCTTCAAGTGCAAAGGTACAACTGATCAGTAATGCTCTATCTCAAACATGACAAATACACAACCCCAAGAAGCCAGCAACATAGAGTAATGAATGAGACTCACCCTACAATATCTGAAGAATCTAAGTCCTACTGATGAATATCTAAATGTTGTACCCTTGCCATATGATTGTTTCTGGAAGGTGTTGCAATTGCTGCATCACTACCTCTTGATACACCACTTCCACTATCCACAGAAATTGATTACCTTGGTGCACTTGTAGAAGTTCCTAAACATCTACCAGCAATTGCATTTGAAGGATATTCTCCCTCCCCTTGCTACATAGTTGATTTTTTTCGTCAACATTCATTCCTACACTGGATAAAGTTAAAAATTTGCTCAAATTAAGAAAGGAATTAAATATCTAAAACTTTGTTAGGAAAGAAGACTAAAGTACATTTACAATCCAAACTTCCATTAACAGTTGATAGTAATTGGCAAGCATGATCCTTCATTAGCAAATTTTCTCTTCTTATTAAATCCAAACATGTTTCTATAAATAGAAGGTTGTCCAGTTCAACACCTTCACTGAGCTGGTAATCACTACTGTGATCTGATGTCTTTTTTTTCCAGTGCAATATTATAAAATAAGTTTGTATTGTCAAGACCTGATGTCTTCTAAAAGGGCAGAGGGGAAGAATTAGGAGGTAGGAGTAAATAACAACCAAGGAGAGGCCTAACTTATTGAGCCTTATTGTATCCAAATATATAAAACTTCTGAAACTTGATTGATTTTCCTAATTCTGCAATTTCTCGCTATGATTTGGATGATAGTAATAAAATCATGTATTTGCTTCAAAATCTCTCTCTTGTGGGGGCTTACCTCCTAGAAAAAACTTCAGTTAAACTTCAATTTCAGCATCTCCAAATGAGGCATGAACAACTATTGAAGCAAACTGGGGTTGCACGAGTAAAATTAAAAGCCCTAGAGTATCATTTTTTTTATGTATGTTCCTAATCCCTGGCACTGACTGAAACTATTCTAGAAAAGAATTGGTACCAAATAACTGGCCTTCAACATGTTTCTATATGGCTTATCTAGATTCTAAAATACAACAACTAACACATATTGATCTTTTGGAAACATAGAAAACATAACACCACAATTCAGCAGATTAGTAATTTTCCAAATATGAAGGTAGATATTTCTCATCGTAGTTTGCATTATGGTCCAACTTCAATTTAAGTAGCATGTTAGTTTTAAATTTCTTATGCAGAGAGGCATTGTAGATCGGCTATACTGTTCTTTTGCTTTACAATATATTGTCATGTCATCTCTGAAGGCCAGTTTCACTAATTCTATACTATTGGATATGTGGAGGATAATTTTTTTCAAGAGATCAAACAGGTATCTACATGACTTCAATAAATATATAAAGTATTTTATTTATTGTAAGTGAAGAGTTTCATAACTTAGATGGCCTCCTTACAATAAGTTTCATATTTGGATACAAAATGTAGAATTGCGCAGATTTGGAGTTTCATAAGTTTCATAACTTTTAATACATGACATCTTTTATGTGTCCTATTTTAAAAGTTATACCAATGCCCAATTTAGATTGGGTTTCTAGTTCTCAACGAGGAGGGCCAAATGGTATTATAACCCTAAAGCATTTTTCACACCTAAGCCAAATCACTAAGATTTTGATAGATAATTGAATACTTAGTAAGGTGAAGAAACCTATCTTGGGTAAGCCAAAGGTAATGGTGGATAAGGGTGTAAGAGTTTCATTATCTACCAAGGAGGATGACTGATAACTAAGTTCGCTTGGAAGATTGAATCAACTGCAAAAACATGGCAAAAAGGTTGGCTTTAGGCATTGGTCTGCAATTTGCTTACAACTCAAGCATCAAGTGCCATGGTGGTTCAATGGTCATCTTAGGCATTATGAATAAGGTCATAATCCCAAGAGCAATTAATATCAATAGGTTAAACCTTTTGAATAAAAAAGTGATTAAATATTTTGAAATAATTTATTTTACATGTTTAAGGGGAGGTATAATTTCAACCGATGTCTGTATTGATTCAGTATTTGAAGCAACTTTTGGCAATGGCAGGTTTTAGACTTTAGCTTAGGAATATGGATGACAAATTAGTAGGATTGTTCCTATTCATCGTTTTTCTCTTTTAACCAAATAACTCGAGGTAAAATACACTTCATAACAATTCTATGGCTTCCTTGTCACAAGAAGAGTCCAAAAGTGGTTATTGTAACTCTGGTCATACAACTACCAATTAGCTTCTACGAAAAGCAGTTTGGATAGTACTGCTTTATTCATTTGAATTCAAGGTAAACTTCTTCCAAATTGCAAAAACATATAAGAGATATCAATTTGTTATAAACACTACATCTTCAGCTCCCTCTGCTGTCTGTTGTGAACTTTTGCATTTAGCTAGCCAACCTGTTATGTCAAATTAAACTAACTCAATAGGAAATTTTCTAAATTGATCCTTAAATGTCAACAAGAAATGGCTGGAAGAATCAAATTTAACCAAACATTCCTTCCTCTTCTTCTTTCTATTATCCCTCTTTATTCTAGCACTAAGGGAAGTGGTGGCTACAACCTGATGATTGGTAACATGAAGGGTACTTTCATTATTTTCAATAGTATCGTGGACTACCTTTGTAGCCTTTTGTTTTGCAGCTCCTTGATGAATCACAGAGGGATCAATGGCCAGTAGGAGCTAATAGTAGAGCTAATAATAGTTTTCTTTCAATTTAATGAGAAAATATTTAATCCACAAGGTGCAACCCAAGCAGGAACTACTAGAATAGTCACCACTGTCACCAAAGCAACCTATCCTATCATTTTTCGTTGACTCTTCCCCAACATAAGGACTACATACCTTTGTCTTTAATGATCACTGGAGGCTGCTTCAAATCCTTCTTCTTGATCTCACAGTCTTGGGCATTGTTACTGCCTTCAAGATTTAATTGTGGGCTTGCCTCAAATGATCCAAGACACTTAAAAATGCCTCTGTTCAGGATGCCGAGCTAGAATAAGTCACTGGTATATTTTTAGTTTTTAGCCATAAATCTGCGATTTCCACTCTATGTTTAATAGGCTATGAGGCTTGGTTCAATGTGGATATTTAAAGGCCTTTGTACTGCCAAGGAAATTTCCCTCTAAGTTTAAGAGGCAGTGAAACTTGGTTCAATTTGGATATTTAAAGGGCTTTCTGTTGCCAAGGAAAATTTCCAGCTTGCCATATCCATTAGAAAAGGGGCAGTGGTATGTATTTCTGAGGTGAAAACATGTTGGGTTGCTTGACATTAGTGGATATCTTGAATCATAGGTTTGATGGGAGGATCCCTCTCTTGCTGCACATTCAACACATACACAACATTTCTTTGGGCTATTGTAACAGATATATTACTACTGTGCAAAGTTTGTTTCCAAAGTGTTTGAAAATAAACACATGCTTGTGTAGTAGTTTGTATTGATTTACTTGAATGAAAGTTTCATGTGTGTGTTTGTGAGCAATAAACAACCCGTAATGATTGGCAATATATTCCAACTGTTCTTATGTGCATTATAACCATGTTATGTGAGTTTTAGCACTGAAATGTATTATTACCTTAGGCATGAACAGATGAGTATAATTGCATTCTAAATGGTTGATAAAATGGTGTGCATAAGTTATTCTTCACAATTTATGCCCACTTCAATAAAGAAAATGAAAATCTGGGTTTTCATAGCAATATTTGACATACTGTTTATTTTTCTCATTCAGAACCAAAAGTGGCAATTCCATAGTATGTCTGGAAATACTTCAAAGACCTGCAATACTTTTTCTTTAATTCAGATGAAGTGTGATTTTTATCATTAATGGTCTTCATCAACCATTAGTCATTCACTAATTGTAAAATATTTAAAGAATAGTCACTTATAATTAATTCTCTGTTTCATGCTTCAACCCACTAGGATCAGGGTCTTTTCATAACAGTTGCAATTTGTGGATAGTTTCAATGATTACTCTTTCAAATTCAAGAAAATAAATGCATGAATGTGTTCAAGTGTTGGTTTTGAAATGTTGTTATTTAAAGCTGAAACTTAGATTGGTTGTTTGTAAAGTTATTACATGCATTTCACATTTGAATAGATTGAACCATATCACTTGGAATTACAACATAAGAAAGTATTGGTTTTTTCACTTAGGTTTCGAAGTAGTTTTCCTATGAGATATATTATTGAATGTATGAAGAGATGATGTAAGAAAAGCACCTAGCAGTTGTCTTGTTGAGCAAGTTGCAGCAATTGATAGAGCCAAGTGTTTCCTTTATAGGTAGTATAAGATACACATAGAAACATTACTTCCTTTTATGGTTAACGCCATCAGGATATATAGCAAGACTCTTGTTCAGGGAAGCCTCCCTTGTGGTGATAAGATAAACCTTGAAGAGTGTTATCTGCTAGGTTGAACCAGGTAGAACGTGAAGACCCCATGGCCCAATGTATAGGGCACTCATCATTTTTTTTCAAAAGACCAGGAGTCAACATGCACCTGTTGACCATTTCTCTCTCCTCTTTATTCTTCTCCCTCAAATTTCGCAACCCTGTGGGGAATTGTATTAAATGTCACTAGTATGATGACCTTTTATAAAAGGCCTAGACAACTTGGGACTCGATCGTCGAGTGAGTACACCCTAGAGTGTTTTTTCACCTAACTAATTATTCTTGCTTTTCAACAATGAATAATTAAGTGAGTTTTTTCAATCACCTACTTCCAAAGCTAGAGTGGCAGCTTTGATGATTGAGCCCTGGGTCCATCCTAATGCCTAGATTTAATGTATATTACCATACTAGGACATATCTAAAGTGTCATGAAATTTGATTAGGTTTTGTTAGGATTTTTTAATTTATTAAAAATTCTTGTAAAATGGGATTGTTAATTAAATTGTTCAATTTTTTTAAATAAATGAGCCTAAAAGATGTTGGGGCCTGGGGGCTTATAATTACTTAAAAAATATGCTATCCACATCAACATTCTTCTAGAGTCCACTTTGAGGGTCAAAAGATGACTTCTGGCCCCTCAAAATCCATTTTTCCTATTTTAGTGGTATAAAGTGGTGACAAAAATTGAAAAAATTAATAAATGGTGGACAAAATAAATATGTCACCAAGTGGAAATGATGTGGAAAAACAAAGTGAATTCAAAGAATAAGTTAATGATGACTTGGATAGCCACATAAGAGGGCCAAATCTCAGTGCCAAGTGGAGGGGCGAATTTGTGCTTGCTACAATAGATTGGGGTGACCAAATCCCACCAAATGTGGTCCATGTTCAGTTAGAAAGTGTTGGGTCACTATAATACTAGTTATTACCCCATTACTATTGTAGTTGTACCCCTTATTAATATTGTTGTGCCCCTATTGGCCCCATATTTTTATTATTGTGCCCCATAGAGTCCCTCTATTGTTATTTTTGTGGATTGATATTATTATTGTTAGGTCGGCTGGGTTATATTATGACTCCTTAGACTCCTATATATAGAAAGGAGGTTTTGTCATTT
>APFE030323479.1:3526-41202 GCA_000404065.3 Pinus taeda
AAAAAAAAAAAAACATATCTTCAGCTTGAGTCAGTTCTACAAGAATTTTAGGATGTCTTCCTGGATTCATATGATTATCGGCTAAAAATCTATGATCGATTCCTTCTCTTTTACATCTGATACACATTGGACATGTATTTGTATTAATTACTCAAATTCCAGGATATGACTCTTTACACACATAACACATTTGATTTTGAGCCAATCAATCAATCCTATCATGACATTTCTGATGCATAGTATGCATATCAGTAAGAATTATAGGTTTAACATTTTCTCCTTCTCTTTTTTGTTGTGCCTTTCTTTGTCTCTATGCTATTTAATATGCTGCTTGATTTTCTCTATTCACCCTTCGTTCCTCAAACTCTTCAATTGTGATTTTTTGTGCATTTTCTTCTACTCTTTTTTGTTGTGTCTTTCTTTGTCTATATGCTCTTTGATATGCTTCTTGATTTTCTCTGTTCACCCTTTGTTCTTCAGACTCTTCAGTTGTGATTTGTTGTACATTTCTTTGTAAATTTTTCATATCATCCAGAATTATAGGTTGATGTTGTTGTTCAAATTTTTGTTTCCTTTGTTCTTCAAGCTTTTCACATGTCATTTCCTTCAATTTTTCTTGTCCAACTCTTCTTTGTAGTGCATTTCTTCCTATTTTTTGTTGTGCCTTTCTTTGTCTATATACTATTTGATATGCCACTCGATTTTCTCTATTCGCCCTCTATTCTTGAGACTATTCAGTGGTGATTTGTTGTGCAATTTCTTCTTCTCTTTTTTGTTGTGCCTTTCTTTGTCTATATGCTCTTTGATATGATGCTCGGTTTTCTCTATTTACACTATATACTTCAGACTCTTCAATTGTGATTTGTTGTGCCTTTATTTGTTGATATTGCATATCATCAAGAATTATAAGTTGATCTTGTTGTTCAGATTTTAATTTATTTTCTTCTTCATTCTCTTCAGATGTAATTTCCTTCACCCTTTCTTGTCAATCTCTTCTTTTTTGTACATTTTCTTCTTCTATTTTTTGTTGTTCTTTTCTTTGTCTATATGCTCTTTGATATGCTGCTCAATTTTATCTATTCACCCTATGTTCTTCAGACTCTTCAATTATGTTTTTTTATGCCTTTCTTTGTTGATATTACATATCATCAAGAATTATAGGTTGATCTAGTTGTTTAAATTTTTGTTTCTTTTGTTCTTCATTCTCTTCAAATGTCATTTCCTTCACCTTTTCTTGTTCATCTCTTCTTTGTAGTCCATTTTCTTCTTCTCTTTTTTGTTGTCTTATTCTCTATCTATGTGCTCTTTGATATGCTACTCGAGTTTCTCTATTCACTCTTTGTTCTTCATACTCTTCAGTTGTGATTTGTTGTACATTTTCTTCTTCTCTTTTTTTGTGTCTTTATTTCTCTATATGCTCTTTGATATGCTGCTCGATTTTCTCTTTGTTCCTCACTTTTCTTCATTCTTCGATCTTATTCACAACATATTTCTTTCGAATTCTCTATTTCTTCTTCTTCTTCTTCTTGTCTAACACATTTGCATGTTTATCTTCGTATACTCTCAACAAACACATCATCCATGTGGTTATGATGAGATGACACGGTTATGTCAATTACTGCAACACAAAAATCAATGCATCTGGTCAATAATCAATAATTTCTTTGAATAGACACTAAAATAAATGCATCAATACATTTAATATAATAAGATCAAAATTAGCATTCACATAAAAATCAACACTCAAATAAATGCTAATTCGAAATGTTTGAATTAGAGTAATGTAAAGAATATAAAATTCGCATTCACACAGAAATCAATACATATAGTGTACTTCTATATCAACGCTGAAGTAAATGCATTTACTATCCTAAAATAAGATTAGAAATGTTTGAATATTTCAACACTTCAATTATATAATAAATTGTCTGATAACATTATTAAATAACATTTAAAAAAATATCTGGAAGATAAATAATATTTAATTGCAAATGATTAATTACACACTATTATAACTTGAATGCCTAAATCTTAACAATATCAAATAAAATAATAATAATCCCAACCAAATACAAAATACAATTTAAATATGACCAAGAGAGAAAATGTATTAATAGTAATAAAGATAGCAGTAATATTGGTCATATTTAAATTATATTTACATTTAAATTATATATAAATTGTTTTTAAATGAATTTATGAAGTGGCATTTGTGTGCTACAAAAACAACACACAACATCGTATACTGGAAACCCTAGTTAATAAAATTAAATGCACAATTGTTCCTAGTATGATAGAAAACATATAGAAACAGTATCAAAGGCTATTGAGGAAATGTGACCTTAGGGAAAATCCATGGAAAAATGTTGTCATTCAAGTATGTATAACATGTACTTTATCACTGAGATATGCTAAGAAAGGCATTAGTAAGTACAAGAAGAATTCTAGTATGCTAAACCATGGAGGAGAAATATTGAAATGTTGATATGCTTTGAGATTATTAGCATATACTAAGAGAATGAAACTATGATGTATATTAATGTTAATATTTCACTCTTCTTAGTGGTAGGTTATTGTCCTATTTTAGTTTTTATGCATGTAGGAAAAAAAACCATGTTATGTAGGAAAAAAACCATGTTTTATATATATCTAATTGTATAGCCAAAAATTTCCTTGCTTCCAACTTTAGATATTTTCCTAGAGATATTGTACAAAAGAATTAGTGGGAAGTTAGATAGCTTAATGGATTTTATAGTAGTGAGGGTGATATCATTCCTTCAATTATACAAGGTTAATAGGGGAAGATAAGTTAGAAAGTGGGTGTGATGTAGAATAAATAGGTTAAATGGTGACTTTCTTCGATGTAAATGTTGTTATAACTATATCATTTGCAATACAATTCCTTGTATTTAGTAATTATTTGGGATAAGTAGGGTACCCATAGCCTTAGAAAGTAAATTCTCCCTATTGTTAAATTTCTTGGCATATAGGTGGGACCTACTTGAGCTAGTGACTATGGTTGGGTGAAAAGTGATTCCATGGAGCTATTTCCCTAATTGTAGTTGAGGAAAACTAAACAATTGATTTGTGCTTTTCATCTTTTAGTTACTAATACTTGTGATGAGTATTGTACTTGAGGAATAAGTGATTAATTTGGTATATGGAATTTGGTGGTGAATATCAAAGGTGAGGAGTTCCTATTATGTAGTTTTGGAGGTTATCATAACCATTATTGTAATATAAATAACTTCACTGTCTCTACATTGTATACTATTTTTCCCTTATGTTTATGAGAGGTATTGGGAAGATGGGACTTATTAAAGGGGCCATGATTTTAAATAGAATTTACACCAATTATACAAAGAATTTTGGCTATTGACTTATATGTGTTTATTCTCAAAAGAGGTGAATCATAATATGACAATACTATATTGTTTTTGCTAACATCCATAGAAAAGAGGCTATTATATTCTTGAAAAACTAATATTACATTCTTATTAAGGCATAACATATTCCTAAATTAGCTTTTGTGAAATCTTTTTTTCATTATGGATGAAATATTGAGATCGAATGTGCATATCTTCATGGTTGTGAATGAAGAGAAGTCTGGAATTTGAAATGTTGTAGTAATACAGGGATAAACTCAAATATTAGTTGAATAAATGAAATGTCAAACCAAGTACAATCCATCCATCTAGTGAGTCACCGGGTTTGAAAATTTGTATTAAACATGTCACTTGTTTTATACGATCATTGTTTTATCCCTTATAGAGAAGAAATTGTGTTGTTACTAATGGGGTTATTACACTATGAGCCAAAGTTGACTATCAGCGAAGAAGTGTAGGCATTTATAGATGTGAAAAGGTATCCATATATCTATATCTATATCTATCTATCTATCTATCTATCTAACTATCTATATATATATTACTATATATATACTATATATATTATATATATATATATATATGTATAATAAATTATATATAATATATATATAAATATATATATATATATATATATATAATATATATATTGCCTCATCGGTCTTTCAAAGACAATTGACTCATACACATGTTGGTCATACAATGATAGGGAACATATGATTGTCATAGAAGAAGTGTGGATGATATAACATGTTCGTCAGAAGATGTTTGTGGTCGTTGGTCGACTGATGCTAATTGTTCCATCAATCTTTGGACTCTTATGCCTCAGTCTATTACTAGACCGATGTAGCTTCTGACAGATTTTTCCAAGGTTTTTGGTAGATTGACTCCTACTTCCATCAATGTTACAACGACCTGTTTCATCGAAGAATTTCAATTTTTTGTGGCAGAATGACCACCATCTTCATCAATCATGTGAGACCAAAATATCATCCTTTCGTCGGTTTACTAGTGCATAACAAGCATCAGAATTACAACGAATTTGAAAAATGTCAATAATACAAATGTACCATGTTCCATGTTTAGTGAAAACTCCTTTTTTAATTATAATGATGAAATGTCATGGCAAGAACGAAAAATGGTTGTCGAAACTTCACTCAATTTTTATTAGTGTAACACTTCTACTTTTGAAAACATTTTAGGTATGGAGGTTACTATCAAAGATGATTTATCTAGATTCAACATGTCAAACAAGGTTGATTGAAGGTCCAATCTATTTATGAAAGTTGGTAAAGAGGGTGATATGCGTCATATTAAGAATGGATTTGGTCATGAGGATCTTTATGCCTTAGGCACATAATTACAACTATTCATTGTCAAGAACTAAAATTAAATAAAAAAAATAGTGTTCCAACTGAGGCATATAATTTGACTATTCCTTCCACTATGGAGCATTTTGAGTACCCTTTGACACTATGTTTGGATCATTTCACTATTCATTTTGCGGGTTTCATAGTTGAAAACCTAGATGGTCAAGCGTAGAGTCATTTGAGCTCTTTGAAGGTGGATAATGTAACTTCTTCACTATTAGAGGATATTTGTGATAAGTCATAAGATACAAATTTCCTTTATCATTTCTTTGAAATAAGTGAAAAGGAGGGTGATTTGGGGGTTCAGATTTTGTGGGTAGTAGTCTAGATTTGGAAACCTTGGTGTGCTTTTTTTCCATATTTAAGGGAAAGGGATTATTATAATCCAACAAAGGGTATGAATAAAAAATAAGAAAATGGTGGTAAAGAAGAGGAAATACCTCATGAAGATGGCATTGGGATATGATATAAGAATTGAATATGTTACAAAGTTTATCGCGAAAACTATAATTAGGATGTTTCATAATATAAATTTAGTAATCATAGTTTGAATACTTGGATTTAGAAAGATTGGGCTTCCATATTGTGATATGGCCCAATATTTCACTTATTAACACAAGGATGGATATGATTTGTTTTCATTAGTGAGGAGGATTATTTGAATATTTTGAAGGGATGATGGTTCTAGGATTTTTATATTTATCTCTACATCCTTAGATTATATGTTTTGACCCCACAACGATGACTTTCAAGAAAGATCCAATATAGGTCAACACACTAGGCCTCCCAACTAAGTTCTAGTAGGGGAATTGTTGAAGGCCATAGGAAGCTCCCCTAATAGAGTTTGGGAAGTGGATCTATTCATTTTAGGGAAATCCATATCAGACTATAACAAAAGTTCTAGTTGAAATTGACATAGTATAAGGAATGAAATATTCTATGGAGATTATGGTTAGCGCCAATGTTTTTTAAGCTAAATTTCACCCATTTGGTTAAATTAAAATTTTTGAAATAAATTTAGGATAATTTTTTTCATATTTTTATTAAGAAAATATTTGTAGCCTAATTTATGATTATAATTGTACATGCATTTATGCTTTTCTCCTCAATATAAAAAAGGGCCAAAAATGGAAGTGAATTAAAAAGGGAGTTTACATGTTCTTTCAAAAAAATTATGTTAGCACAACATAAAAATTCCTATATCTTCTGCTTTACACAAATAAATTTTTAGTATTATTGCTACTAAAAAGGTACTAATACTGTAGGTATATTGCCTATGTAAAATATTCAAAATACAAATGATTTTAAAAATATAAAAAACTAGGGACTTGTTTTTAAAATGAAATTTCTATATTTAGTTAGATCAAGCACCACAACGAGGAACCCCTTTTCACAAGAGTAAATTAAAGCATATTATTTTAACTCATGTTGCTATAAGTCTAAAATCTAGTTACACAAATCAATAAGATATGACCAAAGGATGTTAAAATGACAAACACATGCATTTTATTATAAAAAGATGATTTAGTTACAACGTTTTTTACAATCAAAATAGAAAGAGTTGGATCTTCTTCAACTAATAAAAAAATACGACAAAAAGGGAACATTAATTATGTAAAATGTCTTTAAAAGAATCCTTAACCAAGATAATATTGGTAACTGGAGTTTGAGCTTAAGTACAAACCAAAGGATATGTCATGTTGTTGAAGCTTATATTTTGTTCTTCCAGAATACTAGGCACAACAAAGGGACCTAAAGCTAATACAACCATCAACCATGGTAGTTGGGTTAGGGCAAAGAGAGTTCTTTGCATGTGGCTAAAGCAAAACCCTAATTGCTTTCACTTAGATCTAAATCTTGAGCACTATGGGGTTACAACATTCAAAATCAATGATAAATTTGATTTCTCTAATAAACTATAATTTTATTGATTTAAGTATATGGATCAAGTTCATGCCTTCACAAGTATCCATGTTTATGGTTTTTATGAGGATATGTATTTTTTTGGGACTCATTCTTTAACTTTCAATGAGTAAAAAAGGCTTGGTTATTATTGGGGGAGATCTAAACTTCATTTTTTATAGAGCTCGGGTGTGGGGAATAATATTAGGTCCCTATAATACTAGTATATTCCCTTATTATTACTGTCATTGTAGCCCCTTATTGTTATTGTTGTGCTCATGTTGTTCCCATATTGTTATTATTATGCCCCATAGAAGTCCAGTATTGTTATTGTCGTGCCCTTACATTATTATTGTTATCTTGGCTATGGTTATATTGTGGCCCCTTATACTCTTATATATAGAAATGAGGTATTGTCATTTGTATCATCCAAGAATTTTTCATTTTCTTAATGTAAAGGAGGTTTCCCCCCTCGAAAAGGCTGATTTTGAAGTCGTTGATCTATATTTTCTTCTATTTTGTGAGCTGGTTGCACAACATTTGGTATTAGAGGCTTGGATTCTAGGGTTTTGCTGCTTCAAACAGGTCATCGTGGAATTTTCAATATAACTTTGTTTCTACCAAGTTTCAGACACTAAAATTACAACCCATTTGAGAATAAATCTTGATGAACCTCAAGTACGAATTTCAAATCTTGTCTCACTATATTTGCGGAAATATGATCTAAGGAAGTTAGGGTGTTTGCAGGCTCCCGAATTATATCTCAAACATGTGACCTTGGGAAAATCGTCATAACTTTCATCAGATTTAAATTTCATAAAAAGTTACAAAAAATAAGATGGACTTTAGTTTTCTTTGTATCGTTTCCATGTTTGAAGGTTGAAACCGTGACACGTGGCACTTCGTAAAAGTTCACTCTACTGAACCAGTCTGTAATCCAGTCATCATGGGAGATTTAGAATAACGATTTCTTGGAGAATCCAATATTGATCAAACTTGTGGGGTTGTAAAGAGGACTTAGAGGGCTACCTCAAGAAGAAATTTCAGGCCTCAGAGATCCGAAATTACAGAGATAAAACAAATTCATTATCGAGCTCCTATCAAGCGAAAAAAGGTGTGTAGTCTTTCTAAAATCTTGTATAAATTTAGTTTGAAAAATTAGTTTGAAGAAATTCAATGGCCATAATGAAGCATAATCATCATTAATTGAAGCCCCAAAGAAAGAAAATGGAAACAGCTAGTAAACAACTTGAAATCTCTAACATGACTCATCAAGAAGAGGAAGAAATGCAAGATCATATATCAAAATTACGAGACCAACTGCAATAAATTTCACTCTCACAAAAAGTAATAGAAGCTAAGACGGATGGTTTTAAAAAGGCGTGGAAGCTAAGATGAATGGTGTGAAAGCTAATATGAATGGCTTGGAAGCTAATATGGATGGGGTGGAAGCTTGTAGAAAATTTCTACACATCCAACTAGCTCTAATACCATGTAGAAATTCTACAAACTCTCTACAAATCTCGCTCTAAGACCATGTAGAAAATCTGACTGTAGATTAACCCGATAATACAATATAACTAAAGAAAAATACTATAACCTACTTCTACTATCAACTTGCTTTGTGGAAGCTTAAAGATTGAGCTAAATTAGAGCTAAACAATATAACCAGAAGAAAAAGAATCAATCATTCAAGACACATGAAAATACTTTGGGGAAAGCCTCAGCTAAAAACCCCATCATCGGTATTATCATACAAGGTGGAAATACATCATAATTATATAAAGCCTTAACTCCCACAGCTGGCCAGCTCTCAATACAATCCTCTTGGATGCTCATAGGAAATCAAAGCTTCTCACAAGCCTTCTCCTCTGCCCTCCAAGTTCCTATTTCCTTGTTCAATTCCTCTAGGATGATCTCCTTCACACAGTGGAACACTACTCTCACACACTGCTCTAACACATTGTCAAAACTACGCAATCCCCAAGGAACTTTATTCCTTCTGCATGCATGAGTTTTCTTTATAGGAAAACACATGCAATTGGCAGTACATTGTCCTTGACTTTAATCTCAACTAGGCCTTTCTCAAAATAGACATGCATGAGTTACTGATGAGGGAATCTTTAGTTATCTGGAGTACACTAGTTGATTGCATGCATGCATCAACTGACTGTTAACTCTCTATTAGTTCCTCAAACAATTTGGAACTTTTTAACTGGACTTAACTCAATAAATTGAGCTAGCTAATTAAAACTCAAGTATAACTCAATCTTATCTCCTTAATTTAAGGGATAACTCTTGCATGGCTTCAAAAAGACTTCTAACTTGAATTTCTCCAACTAATTAATCCATAATGAATTAATTAATTATTTCCAAATAGATGGTGAGACTAAATTTGATTTTTAATTCACAATTTTAATTCAAGGACAAATTAAAATTAGAATTTCTGGATTCTATTTTTATCATTTATTGTTGCTATTTTCAACACTCCCTCTCAACAAGAAAGGAATTCAACTCAATCTCGATCATGAACCTTTGGAATTTTATGCATGCAACACTTCTCTCTAGTGTTGTTGCTCCAACAACTCCAAAAAAAAAACAAAAACATCCAACCTGAATCAGTATGATGCTTCTGTCATCAAAGTCTCTGACTGCTATTGCCTGTGTCAACTAAAAACTTTGAACTTTTTTTGACTCTGTCTTTCTACATTGTTGCTAATCCTTCTCTACGCTCTTCAGTATCTGACTGCTCTAGCCTCTGTCACTTTGATCTCTTACTTCATCAATCCCATTGTTTCCTCCTGCTACTATGTACTTTGGGATCCTATAGCAAGGTACAATACATGAGATAAAACCTCTCAATGCACCCTACCCAATTTCAGTCTTCTTGGGACTATCCCTTCACATCACCCCACCTCACACCTTGAGGTATGGCTGCAAGTGATCCCTCTGCCCACTTGGATCAAAATTCCCCCCTAATGGAGGTATCTGCATGAGTGGATCTCTTCACTCGGTCTCCTCTCTGCTTCTCCAATTGTGCATCCTCCACAATTGCCTGAGACTTCCTCTGGGACTGCATGTTGAGAGGTAATTTACTCTCCCTCTCAACCACCAAGTCTCTAACATTTGCCTTGCTCCTCAAGGCTTTGCATGCATCTTGAACCTCAAGAGAATATAGGTTCTTAATTCGTGAACCAATCTGTTTCACCTGTCTCGTGGTGATGTGTCTAAGGAACGTCTTTCTTTTACTGAAGACAACATCATAGCCTTTGTCTTCCAACATCGCAATCGATACTATTGGGTGCAGGAATTACACTTAAGCAAACTCCTCAACACTTAATTTGTCAACCCAGGGGATCCATAAACTTAGAGATGAAGCACAGGCAATGGCAGAAATGGTATGAATATTTCTAATATAAATCCCTACTTTCTTTAAAGGAAAGATTGTAGAATCAAACTAAGAAGAGAAAAAGGCAACTTGAACCATCAAAATAATCTAAGACTAGAACAAGGAAGAACGAATTTGCAAGAGGGAACTAAAGATAAACGGAAATCACTCTAGCTAATTATTGTTTAACTACTGAGTGTGTGTTTTTCTTTAGCAAAGACACTTAGCAGTCTCATCAGATGGGCCCTTTAAACTTGCTCCTTTAGATATTTCCTTCTTGCACTAATCTGTTCTCCACTATCGCAGTCTTCTTGCACTAGTGTAGGAACAGAGATTTATGCAGAAGGTATAAATGGTTTCTTTACTAAAGGCACTTTACTTCCTACAAGGGCTTGTACTTTTCCAGGTTTAAAGCACTCAGATCCCGTGGCAAAAAACTAGTTCTTGCACCGGATCAGAGCTTCTTGCACTTAGCATTTAATTCTTAAAATGAGTGCTTAGTTACTGCAAGTGCTATTATACTGTTAAATCAAATTGCACAAAATGAATGTTTCTGATCTTGATAGAGTGCGGAAATAAAGAAACAATCCATATACATTTATCTTTTCATAAAGTGTTTAATGAAAGAAAGAAAATTGCGGGACGTAGACTAGAAAGGCTTGTTGCATCACACCAACATGCACTGGTGTAGGTTCATTTCTCCTGCTTGGACAAGGCAGGAAAACCAACCAATCATAACTGCAAAAAAGGAAATATCACACCAACAGGCACAGGTGCGAGTTTATTTCTCTTGCTTGGACCATGCGGAGAAAACCGATCTGAAATTAGGTGCTAGAAAAGGAAATTTAGCTACTTCACACAACGGATTTTATTTCACTCAAACAAGAATGCATGTGCTTGAAATTAAATCACACTTGACAATATAAACACAAATGATAAGAAATAGGAAATAGGGTAAACGTGTTGGGTGGTTGAGCCCTAGCCAACCAGCGTGTTTCCCTTTCAAACAAAAACGATGCTCGGTACTTTAATCAATTCATCAGCTTCAAATACAAAAATGTGATTTATAAAACATGAGACGGAGCTCCCTTTTTATTAATTCACTGAGGAAAATACATGCGTAATACATTGTCCAGCCCAGATTCGGGTGATAAAAAAATACAACCTGTTACTGCCTCTCTGGTTGTGTCTCTGTTCTATACAAAAAATCCTATCAAAAATTATCCTCGTCCTATTTACATTCTTCATTATATAGATCTTTGGCCAAAGGCCAAAATAGATCGTTCAAGCGATTACATAACCAAACGTAGAATTTAGCTTTTAGGCCATCAAAATTAGACAGTTTAACAAAACTGGTCGTAGGGGCTATCTCCAGCTATTCGTTTTTCATAAATTCGATCTCGGCTGCCTTTGGATCGATCTTGTTGTCGTGGTTGAAGCTGCTTAAAACGAGAAGGTGATCAAGGAGGTTCAGATATTTTGCAAGGATTTGTTGTGCTGGCAACAATGCAAGATGTGATCCTGCACTAGGATCAATGGTCACGGTAAGTACTTTGACTACCAAATAAACATTGGAGATATCTATAAGTTACAAAGAGTGATTATAAGCAAGAAATCATGTAATAAATGATTAATTAATGCTAAGTTGAATTAAAAATATGAAAAATAAAGTTTATACGAAATATGTCATCATTCTTGGACTGGTGCAAGATGAGGGTGTATAAGAGAGGTAAAACGGTGGTAAATGGTTATGATTTAGGAAGGGGAAATGGAAAAAAGAGAGAAAATTAGGGGGCTAATATCCTACCATCCCTAAACTATTGTGTGTCGTCACACAACTCTTTACCTCTGCAAAAAACTTCAAAACTTTGAGCATTCTAGGTCAATCCTGCTCTGGCATACTAACATCAGCCTGCAATGTTCCAGACTTCTTCTTTCTGATGTTCTTTAGTTTCTTTGTCACCTTTTTAAGTCGCTTGAAACATTGCGCAACTCAATACTTCCAAACTTTAACTTATCTTTTCTTTTTCTTGATCTCCATAGTCAATTCTCCTCTACTCTGTTCTTTATCCTCCTATGCTTTAGCTATAAGTTGTTCCAAGTTATGCACTGGAAGCTCTAGTTCAACTACCCGAGCAACAGGAGTTACCAAATCTTTTTATTTTTCTGTCCCGACAGGGTCTATGTCTTCCTCAAGGACCTCAATATCCTTCAAGGTTACATCAGGAAATTCTTCTTCCTCTGGTCCTTCTTCTTCTGGTTCTTCTTCTTCCGATTCTTTTTCTTCTGTTGGTTCTTCTTCTTCTGCTTCTTCTTCTTCTTCTTGTGGTTCTTCTTCTTGTACTGGTGCTTCTTCTTGTATTGGTGCAGGAGGGGATTCAACACCCTGTGGGGACTATGGTTCTTTGCCTAAATCCAACAGAGTGTCATCTTTGACCTCTGCAAATTTTGTTGCATCCGTAAGGACTGACAGGTTGTCATCTTCGAGGGTCTATGCCTATACTAGTGGCGTACAAGGAGTCTCTTCAATAGGTGTGCTAGCTGTCTTCTTATTTGAATATGGGGCCTTTTTTGCTTTTTTAGATCATTTCCTTTTTTCACTGGTGCAAGAAGGACTCCCCTTTTCATTCTTACTCGGGCCCTTGCTTGTGCTGGCAGGGTCCTCTGTCTCCTTTCTAGTAGTTGTCTTTTATGTAGCTATTTCAACAGCACCTCCCAGGTCATGCCTTTAACTTCTAGCTATTTCAGGACCATAATATTTATCAGGTCATGGTGATATAGCTTCGTGTCGGCTTGGTCTGCCCACCTGTCCCACACACCTTTGGCCATTTTTTCCAATATCTTAAGCAAAAAATAGGGGAAATTCATCCTCCATCGGATGTGCTGGGCGGATTCGAAATGCTAGAACATCCTAAAATGATATACAAAAGTGCAAGAGTATCTTCCCTCATAGGTTACAAACTTCTGTAGGATGAAAAGGAGGTCTTGCCACTGTCCCAGCAGGGCACTGTGCGGAACTCCTTCCTTCCAATATACCTCCACCTTCTTGTCGATGATGAAAAGCTGCCATCGCTTCCTTTCTAGTTTCTGATTTTTAAACCACTGTTCACTAGTATTTTCCAGGCCTGTCGCTACTGCTATAAATTCTTCTATGACTTCAAATTTTAGAGGCCCAATTTTTACTTGGCCATTTTTGAAACTTCTGGCAAACTTTAAAGCCACTTCTCTGTCATGCCCATCAAACTTCTACAAGAATTGAAGAATGCCCAAGTCTCACAATAGTGCAATACTATTGTGATACTCGGAAGTTTGTTCTACCCTACTAAGAGACAAGGGTTCATTTTGAACAGGCGGCATTACTGCTTAACAACTATAAACAGTCGAGAATTTTACATGCAACACTGGGAAAATTGGTTCCTATAAATAGGGATCCAACTGTCCACCATCCTTTCCATCTTATCACTCATTCATTCACTGTAGATGCACAACATCTTTGAGATCAAGCCGGATTGGTACTTGCGGCGGTGTTTTAACGGCTAGGTGAGGTAATCATTATGAGTGAAGGACATCTAGGATTATGGAAAAAAGGGGTAATTATGTCCAAGCAACGGTTAAACACTTTCGCATTCCTTCATAATTCAAAAAAGAACTTAGCATTCATTAAAAAAATGATCATGATTCCTAACTTAAAAACACCTTGTACTTTAAATAATTTTCTCCTAGTTAGTATGATAGCACAAGTACTCATCAGCTAAGTGAAAGGACTTCTTATAAATTTTCATGATGACCACTTTCCTATGACGTACCCTATGAAAAGAATAAATTGTACTATGTTTTTGACAGGGTGCATGCTTGCACTGGTTTGCTTGCGCCGCTTAAATTATGTTATTCTGTTGGTACCATTATGCTTGCCCTATCATATAGGACAACATGCTTGCACTAGTGCAAGCATAATATCTAAAAAAGAATAGAGAATTTAAATAAAATTGGTTGGACTTCCACATGGCTTCCTCAACTTATACTGGAAATTTGCTTCGCCCTTTCTTGATTCTTCAGAGCATATCCTTTTGCTTTTTGTGTGCGATATCCTGCAATGAATTCATGAGGGAACAAAGAAGTGGGAAAGGGAAATTTCATAATGGGAAGGAATTCTGCTACAGGGATTCTAGGAATGGTACCAAAAGAAGGAATAAACAGAAGTGGGATAGGGAAAAAAATTCAAGGGAAAAGTGGGATTTTTTTCGAAGCGAACAAGGTAAATTTAGAAGAATGTGGGAAGGTTAATCATTCTGGGATTGAAGAAGTAAACTAAGGGAATATTATGGAAGTGGAATATGAAGAAAGGCAGAAAATTTTCTAGAAGGTCTACCTACACTAGTGCAAGAAAAAATAATTGCAGCGAAAATTAAGCGTTACTTGAATAAAAATATCCATGCTAATTACCCCAATTGTATAAAGGTTGGTTCTGCTGAACCTGATTTTACTTGGTGGTTCCTAGCATATCTAAAGATCAAGCAACATTTTCTTTTTATTAGAAACTTTTGATCTTCCTGCCAGCAAGCTGGTTTTCAGGTTGATCCTTCTACAATCATGTCAGCAAACTGATTTTCATAATTACAAGAAAATGTTTTTTTTCTTTACTTTTTTTTTTCTTTTTTGTTTTTTTTAAAGAAGAAGACGATTTCATGTTTTCAAAAGGTTGGTATTACCATTCACCACTACCATCCCGAATTGTTGTTGGAATTGTTGTGTAAAATCTTTCCTGGTAAGTGGCTAAAAATACTTCTTTAATTTGTGTCCATTTACCAAGAATACTAAATTTTGTCCATCAATAGTTTTAACTTCTACTGCTTCATTCTCGAATACTCGGATCACTTCATAAGGTCCCATCTAACGTGTGTGGAATTTCCCTTTAAAGATTTTAAATCTAGAATCATCAAGGAGCACCCATTCGCTTGGTTGGAATTGCTTTTTCTGAATAGACTTGTCATGCCACCTTTTGCATTGTTGTTGAATTAGTATGTTCTGCTAAATAGCATCCCTACGAAATTCATTTAACTCATTTAATTGGAGAACGTTGTTGTTGTGCCTCAAAGAGATCTAGTCCTAACTGAACTACGGTTCTAAAAGTTTTGATTCGGAATTCAATTGGTAACAGAACCTGTTTGCCATATACCAGCTCATATGGTGTATGTCCCATGCTATTCCTCCAAGTGGTTCTGTATGCCCAGAAAGCCTCTGGTAATCTTTTAGCCCAGTCTTTCCGATGCATATTTACTGTCTTTGTAAGAATGGACTCGATCACTTTGTTTGTGGATTCCACCTGGCCATTTGCTTGCGAGTGCTATGGCGTGGATTTCATGTGTCAGATCTTATATTGCTCCATCACACCCTATACTAGATTAGAAATAAATTGCGGACCATTGTCAGAAAAAATTTCTCTAAGCACACCAAATCTAGTAAAGATTTCAGTAAAAAGAAAATCAACAACAACTTTTTCTGTAGCAAAAGAAACAGCTTTAGCTTCTACCCATTTTGCAACAAAATCTGTACAAACCAAGATATGATTTTTACTTAATGATGTTGGATATATTGGCCCTATAAAATCAACAGCCCATTTTTCAAATGGCTCGATCATAACTTGGGGGCATAAGGACATTCATTGGTTTGATTAGGCTGGCCCATTCGCTCACAGCTATCACAACACCTGACATAATGTTTGGAATCCTTAAACAAGGAAGGCTAAAAGAAACCAGCATGCAATACTTTATATGCAGTCCGCATGTTAGCAAAGTGGCCTCCACAAGGTTCATCATCAATATATTTCAATATCTCAAACACTTCCTCCTCTCTTACACACCTACGGATAATCAGATCTGGGCAAGTGTAAAAGTGATCTCCTTGAATCCGGGAATATGCAACACTTTTCTGAATAATAATCCGCTTTTCACAAGCGGACAAGTGGGGTGGTATTTTCCCAATAACCAAATAATTAGCAATGTCAGCAAACCATGGGGAATCTGTTGACATAGCAAAAAAATGTTCACCTGGAAAAGCATCATTAACAGGAGTTTCTTCACCAAGATTATCTAATCTATAAAGAAAATCTGCTACAACATTAGATTTTCCTAGTCTATCAACCTTAGTAATATTAAATTCCTGCAACAATAGTAACCACTGAGTCACTCTACCAATATTAATGGCTTGTTCATCAAATATTTGATTGCGGAATGATCAGTATGTACAAATACTTCATATCCTTTAATATTGTGTTTGAACTTATCAATTGCAAAAATTACAGCTAAAAACTTTCTCTGTAATTGTATAATTTAATTCAGCAGAAGACAAATTCTTACTAATATAATAAATAGCACAGGATTGTTTATTTTCCTCTTGTCCTAAAGTTGCGCCAGTAGCCAAATTTGAAGCATCAAAGGATATGTGAAAAGACAGGAACCAGTTAGGACCTCCCAAAACTGGTGCATGTACTAACTTTTCCTTCAATGTTTCAAAAGACTGTTGGCAAGCTGTGGTCCAAGAAAATTCACTATCCTTAGCTAGAAGTCGGAAAAGAGGGGCAACTATCTTAGAAAAAATTGCATTGAATCTCCTATAGTAAACAACATGTCCTAAAAAACCTCTTACTTCCCTTTGAGTTTTAGGTGCAGGAAGATGTAGAATGATTTCAATCTTTGTTGGATCAACCTAGATACCTTTACCAAAAATCAAATGGCCAAGTACCACTCATGCTTTGCACATTAATCTACATTTCTTTTCACTCAAGGTGAGATGGGCTTCCTGACAACGAAGAAGTACTTTCTCCATATTTTCGAGGGCTTCCTAACAAGAATCACCAAACACAGAAAAGTCATCCATATAAATTTCTACAAATTCTGGATCAGAAAAAATGGCCAGGACTGCCCTTTGAAAGGTAGCCAGGGCATTACATAAACCAAAGGGAAGCACTCTATAAGCAAATGTACCCCATGGACATGTAAAAGTAGTTTTATCCTGATCTTCGGGTGCAATATGTATTTGGTTATACCCACTGAAGCCATCCAAAAAGGAAAAATATTTATTTCCTGCAAGGGTATCAAGCACTTGGTCAACAAAAGGGAGAAGGAAATAATCTTTGATAGTGGCTTTATTTAATACTCAATAATCAATACAAATATGCCATCTTCCATCCTTCTTAGGCACTAGCCCTAATGGAGAGACCCACTGACTGTCGAAAATAGGATAGATAAAACCAGCATCCAAGAGTTTTTGTTCTTCTTCCTTCACAATATCTCTTAGAGATGGATTCATTCTCCTTTGGGGTTGTCGGATAGGTCGGGTTCCTTCCTGAATATAGATATGATGTGTACAAGATTCAGGAGGAATACCATTCATATCTTCATAGCCCCATGCAAAGGCACTAAGATGGTTTTGCAACAAATTCACAAGCTGCTCTTGCTAAGATGTGTCCAAATCTGAACTAATATGCAAGGATTTATCAGGGCTAATCTCAACAAGAGTAGTATCAAGCTCAGGAGTACTCAAGGGGGTGGTCAAATGCAGTGGTATAGAAAAATGAGGACCATGATTATCTTGAAAATCTAGGCTAAAAATCTGGCTTAATAGCTCAAAATTAGGCATAGTTTCTAGGTTATTCAGGAAATCTTAAATCTCGTCTTCTTTCGAAGACCCAGTATAATGATGGATAAGGGAAATGGGTTGATTCTCCTCATCACTGCTTTGATCTAACCATAAAGTATCTCGAAGGTCTTGAATGGATCTGGCAGGGGGGTATAAGGTAACTTTCTTCCTAGAATCTCCATGCGAAATATATATATCACTGGAGTGACATCCAATATATGCATCGGCTGTAGCAAGCCATAGTCGACCCAAGATCAAGGGATCTCCTCCTACTAGGTTCTTTGGTTGTAGCACAATGAAATCAGCAGGATATTCCCAAGAATCTAATGAGATGATCACATCATCCAATACTCCTGCTGCCTTAATTGTAGATCTATCCGCTAATTCAAGCATAGTGGGAGTAGGGAAAAGATGAGACAACTGAAACTGATCCATGGTTTGCTTATTCATGACATTAATGGATGCCCCCAGGTCTATAAGAACATTAGAGACAAGGAAATTACCAATTTGAACTGAGATGACAAGGTTTTCGGGATCAGTATATTTTTCCATAGACACACATCCCATCATCAACTCTACTGCCCTACCAAAAAATTGAATGGTTTGGGGTTCCAATCTCTTCCTCCTAGGTTTCTTGAGACAAAGTTCCTTAATAAGCTTAGTACAAATAGGGATTTATTTTATGGCTTGGAGTATAGGTATCTTCATGAAAAGATTTCGAAGTTCTGATGCCAAGCTAGTCTCAGAAATAGGCTCACCTCTTTCCATTACTAGTCTCTCTGGGAAGGGAGGTTGGTTGGAAGAAGATGGCAAGGATTCAGAGGGTAAGGGCTGCTTAGTGACAGCTTTCAGAGAATGGTTAAGAGTTTCCTCTTCTTCTTTCTCTTCAACAATCACTCTAGGTTGCTTCTGATTTTCTGATCTTACAGTCCTTCCCGATCTTAATTGAATATCATGAACCTCAACTGGGATAGACTGGTACGCGAATGGTAAAGGTGGGTTTGTTACATAGATCATTCGCACTACTTTATTATTATTAGGATTGGGCATAGATTGAGCAGCCAACTGAGGAGGTCGAAAAGGTGGAGGTAAAGATAATGGTGGAGTAGACTGACTCGGAAGTTGAGGCATTGAATAAGGTGTATGCGTAGATGGATATAACTGCATGGGTGGCTAGTAGGAATATGGAGAATGAGTTGGCCCTCTCCAACTTTGTTTCCATGGTTGAAAAGGTTGCCCATGCTGATATTGATTCCCATACTGCCACTGCTGATTAGTGTTAGGATAAGAATATGCATGTGAATTATAACCAAAATAGTGTGGAGAAAATTTAGGAGCCATACCTGCACCTACCTGAGGCCAATTTCTTTTTACTCCCATAGCATACAAGTATTTAACTTCAGACTGTCCCCTTGTAAATACAGCTTTAAGTCCTGGTATAGAGGGACATTTTTATGTGACATGGTCTTCTGCACGAATAGCACACTTATTAGTTTCTTTCAAATTAAGAGGACACTCTTTATGAGGATGCTTGTCTCTACATTTAGGACAGAAAATGCATAATGACTCTTGTTCCTTCATGAGTTTTTGCTGAAATTTTAAAGAGTCCAACTGTTTAGTAACAGTATTCATTATATCAATTTTCATGTTTTCCATTTTATTTTCTAGTCCAATAATCATAGCATCAGTAGATTCGGTTTTTCTATTTCTGTTTCAAGTTCCTCTACCAGATCTATACTGATTTCTTGAAAATTTCTTGCATAATTCACAAATTTTTTCAAAAGTTTTCTGAGAAATATCACCTTGTCCTAGCAGATTTAAATTATTTCTAGCATTATCAGTAAGTCCTCTTAAGAACAAGGTTCTAATAGTACCAGAATCAAGCTTAAGTTTGGACCTTTGTAAAATATACAGAAATATTTCTAGGTAATCTTCAAGAGTTTCATCATCATCCTATATGATTATAAAAATCTCATCCTGCATGTCCCGAGTTTTGCAATATTATTGATATTTAAACAAAAACACTCTCTTCATCTAATCCCAAGAGGCTATAGTGTTTCCTCCTAACCCCATAAACCAGCGTAGAGTTGAGTCCTTGAGAGTAACAGGAAATAATCTTAGCTTCTGAGCGTCAGTTGAATAATCATAACTTCTGCACAGAATATCAAACTCGAATAAAAAAGATTCGGGATCTTCATGAACTTTACCATCGAAATGAGAGAGAGCTGATGGTGGAATATTCTTCCTTTGCGTCACAATATCAGGTTCCATAATTGGAAACACAAAAGTGGTTTGTTCCCTACTTACCTGGTTTTCACCAATGCCTTCCACATGATCTTCATGGTCTACCATTGTTTCCCTTTTTCTCTCAACAGACTGAACCACACCTGAGCTGTTGTCACCAAAATCCAGGTGGATTGTTCCTATGTGATGGGTTTGAATTGGATTGGGCTTCCTGGTCACAAAAGGAGACCCAATATGAGAATTGTTTTTAGAATTATTTTGGCCCTTAGTGGCCTTTGAACCCTTACCTTTTCTAGGCATTCATTTCAAAAAAAATAACAAACAACTTCTAATAAAAATGTTGTCATAAATCAGTCAACACTAGTAAAATTCTTCAAAGAAGCTTTTCCAAACAATATTGCAAAAATAAAGGAAAAATTGCCTCTATTGTATAATCAGAAAATTCTTACTAAATCAAATCGCCTCTTGAGCATGACACCAAAATGTTGGGTGCAGGAATTACACTTAAGCAAACTCCTCAACACTTAATTTGTCAACCCAGGGGATCAATAAAATTAGAGACAAAGCACAGACAATGTCAGAAATGGTATGAATCTTTCTAACATAAATACCTACTTTCTTTAAAGGAAATATTGTAGAATCAAACTAAGAAGAGAAAAAGGCAACTTGAACCATCAAAATAATCTAAGACTGGAACAAGGAAGAATGCATTTGCAAGAGGGAAATAAAGATAAACGGAAATCACTCTAGCTAATTATTGTTTAACTACTGAGTGTGTGTTTTTATTTAGCAAAGACACTTAGCAGTCTCATCAGATGGGCCCTTTAAACCTGCTCCATTAGAGATTTCCTTCTTGCACTAATCTATCCTGCATTATCGCAGTCTTCTTGCACTAGTGCAGGAACAGAGATTTATGCAGAAGGTATAAATGGTGTCTTTACTAAAGGTGTTTTACTTCCCGCAAGGGCTTGTACTTTTCCAGGTCCAAAGCACTCAAATCCACTGGCAAGAAACTAATTCTTGCACCAGATCAGAGCTTCTTGCACTTAGCATTTAATTCTTAAAATGAGTGCTTAGTTACCGTAAGTGCTATTACACTGTTAAATCAAATTGCACAAAATGAATGTTTTTGATCTTGATAGAGTGTAGAAATAAAGAAACAATCCATATGCATTTATCATCTCATAAAGTGTTTAATGAAAGAAATAATATTACGGGAAGTAGACTAGAATGGCTTGCTGCATCACACCAACGTGCACTGGTGCAGGTTCATTTCTCTTGCTTGGACCAAGCGGGGGAAACCAACCAATCAGAACTACAAAAAAGGAAATATCACACCAACATGCATTGGTGCAGGTTTATTTCTCCTGCTTGGACTAGGCGGGGAAAACCAATCTGAAATCAGGTGCAGGAAAAGGAAATTTAGCTACTTCACACAACGGATCTGCTTTCACTCAGATAGGAATGCATGTGCTTGAAATTAAATCACACTTGACAATATAAACACAAATTACAAGAAACGGGAAATAGGGTAAACATGTTGGGTTGGTTGGGCCCTAGCCAACCAGCGCATTTCCCTTTCAAACAAAAACTTTGCTCAGTACTTTAATCAATTCATCAGCTTTAAATACAGAAATGTGATTTATAAAACATGAGGCGGAGCTCCCTTTTTATTAATTCATTGAGGCAAATACATGTGTTAATACATCGTCCAGCCCAGATTCGAGCGATAACAAAATACAACAACCTATTACCACCTCTCTGGCTGTGTCTTTGTTCTATACAAAAACTCCTATAAAAAATTATCCTTGTCCTATTTACATTCTTCATTATATAGATCTTTGGCCAAAGGCCAAAATAGATCGTTCAACCGATTACATAACCAAACGCAGAATTTAGCTTTTAGGCCTTCAAAATTAGACAATTTAACAAAACTGGTCGTAGGCAATCTCCAAGTGTTTGTTCTTCATAAATTCGATCTTGGTTGCCTTTGGAACAATCTTTCTGTTGTGGTTGAAGCTGCTTAAAATGAGGCGGTGATCAAGGAGTTTCAAATCTGCTGCAAGGATTTTTGTGCTAGAAACGGTGCAAGATCCGATCTTGCACTAGGATTAGAGGTCACGGTAATTACTTTGACTACCAAATAAACATTGGAGATATCGATAAGTTACAAAGAGTGATTATAAGCAAGAAATCATGTAATAAATGATTAATTAATGCTAAGTTGAATTAAAAATATGAAAAATAAAGTTTATATGAAATATGTATCATTCTTGGATTGGTGCAAGATAAGGGTGTATAAGAGAGGTAAAACAACAGCAAATGGTTATGATTTAGGAAGGGGAAATGGAAAAAAGAGAGAAAATTAAGGCCTAACAGATACCCAAGTTCTTCTTCAGTCCAAGCACATACTTCACATCTATCAAGGTGATAGGAGCTCCATGCTCCCTTTAAAAATCAATCGTACCCACTCCTGAAACACTATACTTTCCATCGTCACCCATCTCTATGCACATCTTGAGGTCTTTTTCCTCCAAGGTATTGAATAAACTTTTAACGCTAGTCATGTGGAATGAGGCTTCACTGTCAATATACCAAACACAACGCATCATCGATGACATCATGCATGCGATGAGGGTAAAGTCCATTTCAAACTGAGAGGCTAATGCCCCACCTTCCGATCCTTCTGAGGATCCCTTCTTGGACTTCGTCGATGGGAAATTAGTCGCATAATGTCCCATCTCTATTGAAGTATGATATGAATTCGATTTGCACCTACAACACCGAACTTAAAAATTTGAATTCTCTTCTCTGTATATTGTTCACTGCTCCGATAAACTTGGCTCTGATACCATGTAGAAAATGTCTACACATCCATCTAGCTCTGATACCATGTAGAAATTATACAAAATCTCTACAAATCTCGCTCTAAGACCATGTAGAAAATCTTACTGTAGATTAACCCGATAATGCAATATAACTAAAGCAAAATACTATAACCTACTTCTACTATCAAATTTCTTTGTGGAAGCTTAAAGATTGAGCTGAATCAAAGCTAAACAATATAAATAGAAGAAGAAGAATAAATCATTCAAGACACATAAAAATAGTTTGGGGAAAGCCTCAGCTAAAAACCCCACCATCTATATTATCATACAAGGTGGAAATACATCATAATGATACAAAGCCTTAGCTCTCACAGCTAGCCAGCTCTAAGTACAATCCTCCTGGATGCTCACAGGCAATCAAAGCTTCTCACATGCCTTCTCCTCTACCCTCCAAGTTCATATTTCCTTACGCAATTCCTCTGGGATGATCTCCTTCACCCAGTGGAACATTGCTCTCACACACTGCTCTAACACACTATCAGAACTACGCAATCCCCAAGGAACCTTATTCCTTCTGCATGCATGAATTTTCTTTATAGGAAAACACATGTAACTAATAGTACATTGTCCTTGACTTTAATCTCAACTGGGCCTTTCTCAGAATATATATGCATGAGTTACTGATGAGGGAATCTTTAGTTATTTGGAGTACACTAGCTGAGTGCATGCATGCATCAATTGACTGTTAATTCTCTATTAGTTCCTGAAACAGTTTGGAACTTATTTAACTAGACTTAACTCAATAAACTGAGCTAACTAATTACAACTCAAATATAACTCAAACTTATCTCCTTAATTAAGGGATAATCTCCTTAATTTAAGGGATAACTCTTGCATGACTTTAGAAAGACTTCTAACTTGAATTTCTCCAACTAATTAATCCATAATGAATTAATTAATTATTTCCATGTAGCTGGTGAGACTAAATTCGATTTTTAATTCAAGGAAAAATTAAAATTGGAATTTTTGGATTCTATTTTTATCATTTCTTGTTGCTATTTTCAACAAAGCTAAGATGGATGGTTTAGAAGTAAAAATTGAATATTTGAAGAAAGACATGGAAGTTTTGAAAGGAGGTTTAGAAAAATTGCTATAAGAAGTGCTTCCTAATGTTGAAGAGTTAGTAAACGGAACTCATAATGAGAACAAAACGAATGTTAGTCATGATTTCATAGACTCTAACGTTGGATTGAAGACCCACCATGTTCCAAATATTGGTATGAGGAAGTTTGATGGCAAGGATCCTGTAACATGGATACTACAGATGGAGCAATATTTAGATCTCCATAATATGAAAAACACACAAAAGATACACATTGCAACTTTATATTTGGAACCCAATCAGTTTGTATGGTATCGATGGCTTTTCTCTCATAAACAAATTGTCACTTGGGATTTTTTTACGAAAGAAATGATAGCACATTATGAGGATACAAAAAGAAACACCTATTTTAGCTAATTAATAAATCTCAAACAAAAGGGTTCAATGGTGGAGCACATTGAGGACTTCCAAAATTGAATATAAGGATAAAATATATTCCAGAGGAGCATATGATTGATGTGTTCATAGGGAACTTAAAGGAAAACATCCAACATGAAGTTTTCCTTTGGGAACCTGACTCATTGGACAAGGCATTCAGGTTGGAAAGGAAAATTATGGCAACAAGAAATCCTACCAATCACAGCTACCAAGATGGAAGTGTTGTTGCCCCTAGCCTTCCATAACCTACAAGGTTGACACCACAAAAATTGGAAGAAAAAAGAGAAAAAGGGCTTTGTTTCAATTTTGATAGAAAATACACTAAAGGTTATAAGTGTGCTGAGAAGAAATCATTTTACATAGATTGTGAAGAGGAAGAAGAAAAGGAACAAGAAACATCAAAAGAAGAGGATATGCACCAGGAATAAACCCTAGAGAAAGAAGAAATGAATTCTACCATATCTTGTAATGCATTGGCCAGAATTACCACTCCTCAAACTATCAAGATAGAAGGACATATCAAGAAGAAAAAGGTAATAGTGTTGATTGATTTGGGTGGTGCCCATAATTTTATTCATTGTAAGATATCAAAGGAATTAAATTTCTTCCTATATCCAGCACCACAGTGTCGAGTGATGGTTGCAAATGGAGGAACCATAAATTTCCCTGGAAAGTGCCATAATATCAATCTATCCATGGGAGAATATGAGTTGAATAGTCCAATGCTTTCCATTGCCATGGGTGGTACTAATGTTGTACTAGGATTCCAATGGCTACAATCTTTGGGTACGATAGCTTTTAATTTTCAAGAACTTCTCTTAAATTTTTTCAGAAGGAAAGGAAGTTGAATTAAGGGGTATCACAGGGAAACCGAGAAACATAATCATCTCAAACGGCATGACAAAACTTATAAATAAAGAACAACATGGTGTAATTTCACAATTATGTTCGCTAGAGGTTCCCACATCGAAATCATCTATTTCTCCAGATCTCCAAAAAGTATTGGACAATCATTCCAAGGTATTTGAGACTCCAAAGGGCCTCCCACCTATTCATGATCATGATCATGCTATTCATTTGATTCTAGGAAGTGTTCCTCTAAACATCAGGCCTTATAGATATCCCTATGCCCAAAAGAGTGAAATTGAACGTATGGTTACAAAAATGCTAGAGGCTGGTATAATTGAACCTATTCAAAGTTCTTTCTCTACTCCAATAGTCTTAGTGCACAAGAAGGATGGATCATGACACATGTGTTCGAATTATAGGGAGCTCAACAAGATCACTATTAAAGATAAATTCCCCATTCCTGTCGTTGATGAATTATTGGATGAATTGCATGGAGCAATTTACTTCAGCAAATTGGACCTTCGTTCAGGATATCATCAAAGCAGAATGAAGACTAAAGACATTCTGAAAATAGAATTTCGAACTCGTGAGGGTCATTATGAATTTTTTGTCATGCCTTTTGGCCTTACCAGTGCACCTTCTATATTTCAAGGTTTGATGAATTCCATTTTCAAACCCTTCCTTAGAAAAATTGTGTTAGTATTTTTTGATGATATACTAATCTATAGCAAGTCTTGGAAGGATCATGTTCAACATGTTGATAGAGTGCACTATTGGAGGAGAAACAATTATATGAAAAAACCTCCAAATGTTTCTTTGGAGTACAAGAGGTGGAATAATTAGGTCATGTTATATCTCATGAAGGTGTTAAGGTAGACCCGAGATAAACTAAATCCATTAAGGAATGGAAAATCCCCACATCCATAAAGCATCTGCGAGGTTTTCTCGGATTGACAGGGTATTCTTGCAAGTTTGTTAATAATTATAGGATAATAGCAGCACCTCTAACAACATTACTGAAGAAAGACACACTTTCTTGGACTCCAAAAGCAACAAAATCCTTTGAACATCTTAAAGAGGCAATATGCCAAGAACTAATCTTAGTTGCGCCAAACTTCACAAAAACCTTTATTATGGAATGTGATGGCTCAGGAAATGGAATTGATTTTGTTTTAATGCAAGAAGAAACACCCGTTGCTTTTTAAATTCGTCCAATCAAATGAAAGTATTTACACAAAACTATTTATGAGAAGGAAATGTTTGAAATACTACATGCATTTAAGAAATGACGGCCTTACCTAATGGGAAGACACTTCAAGGTAAAAATGGATCATGATAGTCTTAAATAATTTTTAGGACAATGACTGTCTTTAGAAGAGCAGCAAAAATGGGTCACAAATATGTTGGGTTATGACTTTGAATTCATCTACAAAAAGGGGAAGCAAAATGTTTCAGCAGATGCACTCTCAAGAACGGATGATGATGTGGAAGAATTTCTTTGTGCCATTTCTATTATCCAACCAGATTGGATAAATGAAGCAAGGGATGAATGAAATAATGACGAAGAAGTGTGAGAACTCATTCAAAAGTTATAGCTAGATCCAAATACATCTACATTTAGCTAGAAAAATGATTCATTATGGTACAAAGATCACTTATACCTCTGTAAGAATTCCCAACTCAAACAAAATATTCTTCTGGAATTGCACGCCTGTCCCTTAGGAGGGCATTCAATATTTTAAAAAACTTACCATAGGGTTAAGAAGGACTTTTTTCGGGATGGCCTTAAATCTGATATTCAAAAGTTTGTGGCAGAATGTTTGGTTTTCCAACAAAATAAAGTTGAGACAATTAAGACCCCAGGTATATTACAACCTTTATCCATTCCAAGTCAACGTTGGGAGGAGGTTTCAATGGATTTTATCACAGGTTTACCCAAGTCTGAAGGAAAGAGTGTCATCATGGTGGTAGTTGATATACTTGCCAAGTATGCACACTTTTGTGCATTATCTCATTCATTTAAATCTAGTACAGTTGCTACTGCATTTATGGAAACAATTCAAAAGCTACATGGAAACCCAAAGATTATTGTAAGCGACAGAGATCCTATTTTCACTAGAAAATTTTATACATAATTATTTTCTTGTCTCGGTACTCAGTTAGCTCATAGCTCATCTTATCATGCTCAATCTAATGGGAAAAATGAGATAAAGAACAAATGTTTGGAAGGATATCTTTATTGCTTTGTATTTGATAAACATACACAATGGGTCAAATGGTTGCCTCTAGCTAAATGGTGGTATAACACTTCCTTCCATACTGCATAAAAAGTGACACCATTTATGCCACTTTATGGATATTATCCGTCGTCCACCACATCCTATTTAAGAGAAAATTCTAAGGTTCAAGAAGTGGAAGATCACATCGAGCATCAACAAAAATTTCTCCAACTGTTAAAGGATAACTTGACTTTGGCGAAAAATAGAATGCAACAATAGGCAGATCAACATCGCAAGGAAAGAGGTTTTGATGTAGGTGACTGGGTATTTCTACGACTACAACCATACAAACAAATGTCCCTCAAGAAAGCTAAGAAGGATAATAAATTATCACCAAAGTATTATGTATGGTCCATACAAGGTATTGCAAAAGATTGGTACTATGGCATAGAAATTGGAACATCCTACATCTTCCCAAGTGCACCCAGTTTTCCATGTTTCATGCTTAAAGAAGGTTATAGGTGACAAGCTCCCAGTTCAAAAAATATTTCCAGAACTTGACGAGGAAGAAAAAATCATATTGGAACCTGAAGCAGTCACTAAAACAAGAACTCAATAGCTACGAAATCGATCAATTTCAAAGTATCTCATTAAGTGGAAGAACTTACCCACTGAAGATTCCACGTGGGAGGATGAAATTTTTATAAACAAACATTCAGAAATACTCAAGCATTAAGGACAACAATATTTTGAAGGAGAGGGACATGTTAGGTCCCTATAATACTAGTGTATTCCCTTATTATTATTGTAATTGTAGCCCCTTATTGTTATTGTTGTGTCCATGTTGTCCCCATATTGTTATTATTGTGCCCATAGAAGCCCACTGTTGTTATTGTTGTGCCCTTACATTATTATTTTTATATCGACTCTGGTTGATTGAAAATATCTTATAATAATATTTTCAACCATATATCCTATGTTCCCATTTGGTCTAGGTATTTAGAGTAAAAGGGAAATCAAAGAGAGGGTGTCCAAACTGGGCATTAAAAAACTAGGTATCCCAACATGATTTCCAATAATCTTCATCTTACAATATTTATCTTAGACATTTGTAATCTTCCCCTATTTTTTACAACAATGAAAACAATATTCTAAAAATTTCCCCCTTTGTCATCAGTAACAACCCTTAGTCATTTTTGCAACAATACTATAGTACTCCCCAAGTTTGCAACTCTCTTTGTGTTTGCAATTCTTCCTATAGTTGCAACTTCTCCCCATTTGACATCAATGCTAAAGAAGTGCTCTCCATGATATTTTTATTCCCTTCGCTAAGGATATGATAGGGATATCACTACCAAATTTTGTTTGAGATTCTCAAATGTTTCTCTGTGAAGGGGCTTGGAAAAACTTTCAGCAACCTATTCCTCGGTGGAAATGTATTCCAGCTTGACATTTTTTTCGGCTACATGTTCTCTTAGAAAGTAGTAGTTGATGGGAATATGCTTATAATTTAATGCATGAAAGGATTATTTAAAATTTGTATTGCACTTTTGTTGTTGCAGAGGATTCAGATTAGTTGATCATATTCTACCTTGATATCCTTTAGTGTATGTTTCATCCAAAGAACTTGCATGCAACATTCTTCTACTAGAATATCTTCAGCTTCTGCTATGGATGTAGAAATTTTGAATAATAAAAACATATTCAATGGAGATTATCCTGATCATGTACTATTACGGAATACATACACAATACATAAGCTCCTCTACTTTGATCATCAATATAGCAGCATCAATAACAATAAAACATCAAGAGCATGCACACATTAACACAGTATGTAACCCGGGGAAAGCTTACAGCTGAAAACCCCACACTATTTGTATATTATTGATTGAGAACATGTAAAATTACAATATTAAATACTTCTCACAAGTATCCAGCACTATCTCCACCTGTTACACACAATACAGCTCAGATCTGATCTCCAAATCTATTCCACTGCTTGCCTGCCTCCACTGCTCAATATCTGCTCAAGAATGGATGAGAATGGTTGAACCAAACTCATATTTACCTCAAAAGAATCATTCACACTGGGAATCACGTGAGTAGAGGCTATAATCACTTAGTATTGGCCAATTCTCATTGGCATAACTCAATCCCATTGATTGTGCAAATCCTCATGCACAACTATAGTCACAACTGATAGCAATCTGATCCTCTAATACTTGTCCCTGCTGAACTGAACATGCACTGACATGCAACTGAGTTAACTGATGTATTCTTTAGTTGCATTATGAGTTAATTAGTTTAACAACTCATCATTAGTCTATTTGCATTTAGACTAATTTCAACTAGTTTAACCAAGTCAAACTGAACACAACCCCATCAAATCCACAATCAACTCCACCAAACTCAACTGATTGAGTTCTAACTGAAGTCATGTATGCAACAACTCAACTGACCCACAAAGAAAATGTATTTCCTTCTGACAGCTGCATGTGCCACATCTGTAGCTCAAACTGAAGTGCTCCAAGAGAATAAGATAAAATTTATAGTCTAAATATTATTATAAGCTAATAATATTTTAGTGCTCTATAATTAGACTTGACAGTGTCACCGCTGTTGTCTAAAAATAGAAATCCATTTATTTTTGCCAACTTGACCAATCAACCATAATCAGCATCCTGCAACTCATAGACATGATCCATATGTCTAAAAATAGACATAGTTTAAAAATAGACTTTGCGCCATAATTTGCCTGCGGGCCCACTTAGTGAAGGCGACTCTTTTCACTAAGCTCCATCATCTTGTTGCAATCTCAACATGGATGTCATGAAAAGCATCGGCAAAACTTCTTCTATATAATTACTACCAAAAATGTTTTCTTAATTAATCATATTTCTCAAGTTAGATGCTTTTGTGGTTCATGATTTAAACCAAAATCTTGTAAAAAAAATATAAAAAACATAAAGTTACAAGTATAAAAACATTTTGTTTCAAAATAATATATATATATATTTAATAATTAAAATTTAAAGCATTAAACCAAGAAATCAATTAAAAAGGAACTTTATTAGATTTTAAGATAAAATGTTAAAATTAAAATATTTTAAATAGCATACATGACATATTTTTGTCAACGCCATCCTCAGAACCCATGGCAAAAGTATCCGCTAAATTAAAGAATTTTCGGATCAATTTGATTAAGAAACATATAATTATTTTGATGATATTATTTTGATTTTTGATAAAAACATGTGTGGTGGGGCACACTTAAATATAAATTCCAACCTTTGCTTTGCTTTGCTTTACAGCTGGAAAGTTTGAAAATTTGTGGGGTCACTGTTTACGTAGGGCCCACAGCATCTTGTGTTTTTGTTGCATTCGTTTCCGTCAAAGTTTTAGTCTATCTTTTTCTTTTACTTTCTTTGCATCTCCAACTGAAATCATTTACAGTGACAGTGAAAACGCGTTCATTACTCAGAGAGAGGGGGTTCGGGAAAAGATTGAGGTGCACGGGCAAAGAAATTTGGAAGGGTATGGATGAGGTACAAATTAAAATAAAAGATTAAAAATATTATATTTAGAAATTAATTTTTGGAGGAAAATCAAGAAGTAAAAGTGACTCCTTACTTATATGGCAGGTGCATTTCGAGGCATGACTGAGAATGATAAATTACGGCTCAGCCATGGGATTGTTGTTGCGCCTCTGTTGATTCAAGCGCACTACTACCCAGCCTCTGATTTCTATTCAGGTTATGGTCTGTATGGTGCTGGCTCTCGCGGCTTGAAAGGGGCGAATAAGCTGGAGCTATGTTTTGGTCTTTCTGAGGAGCAGCCTCTGCCATTTCTTTGGTTTCTCTCTTGGGCTTCTGGCCCTCGTTCTGACATTTCTCTGATTAGCCCGTGCTCAGCCATCGTTGTCGCTCAGCATTGTTTTCATCTCACCGCTATTGTTTCCCCTATGCCCTGGTTGCGCCATAGAATGCAGAGCCACAGGGGCATTCCTCGGCACGCGCACTCCAGCCCATCCTCCAATTCACCCTCCCTCTCCAGTGAATTCATAGCCGGCCATTACCCTCGTACTCGTAGTGGTAGAGGGCATCTTCATTTGCCCAGCCATTACCCGGAGCCCCGTTCCCTAGACTCCATGTCTTCTCCCTCATTCGGCTCTGCGACTTTCACCTTCAATTGCTCCCTGAACCGCCCAAGAATTTCAGCTCACATTTCAGTGGTCTTTCATGAGGAACCCCAGGTGGGAGAGTCTAGCTCTCATCAGGAGGGCCCTGGCTCTGTCTCTACTCCGAATTTGTTTTCTTTGCAGGCTACAAAGATTCACGCTCGCAATACTCTTGAGGTTGGGATGGTGCCAGTGGATCCTGGCCCTTTTGATCTTGAAGCTGCTCGTGCAAGGGATCTGCTTGATTCCGGTTGGTGTAGAATTGTGGAAGAGCCTCCAGATGACTAGTTCACTCTCTGTTGCCTTGGTTTCTTGTCCTGAGGCCCCTAATAGTGGGCAAGTTTTTGTTCAAATTGATATGTGGGTTCATTTCTGCAATTTTTGGTTCAAATTGCAAGTTTTTGTGAATTTCTGTAGACTCTTTAGTATCAAGAAGGTCACCATTTATTCCCCTGCGTGGGCTCTGCTTTCTGGTTCTAGACTAAGCTTCCTGTCATGGGCAGTGCTTTTGATATTCTCTGCCTCTCCTTCAGGGCAGTGTTTCTGACCTCGGTCAAGTTGTAATATTATCCCTTTTATGTTAATAGAGTAGTCTTATTTAGAATATATATATATATATATATATATATCGTGCCTTGGGGGTGTTACCATCGCACTTTGTTACCACTCTATGACACTTCGCACCCCCTTAAAAGATCTTGGCCTATGGGGGTGTTACTCATTTGACCCAATCTCCAAGGTTTGTTATGAAAATGGGGTTACAACAACCTATTTTCTCAAAATATTCATATTCTAAAACAAATTCCACCATCATGTTCAGCTCGAAAAGAGATTTATGGTGATATAAAATTTATGTCAATTAGAGTCCTGGGTAAAGAGTTGTGTCCCCTTAGAAATTTAGCCCATTTAAGAGGCCACATCATCCAAGGAAGCTTACATGGAACTCATGTGGTCACGCTTGGCCCATGTGGTAACACACCACCGCCATGTGGGGGTCCACATGGCACACATCATACCAATACCGACATATTTTCTCCCTGGCATCATGGTTTCTTAGTACTATCCTCCCTGGGTTGATATTCCCCTTTAACCATCTCACTAGTGCCATGTTTCCCTGGGTTTTCATAACCCAATGCTACATCTCCTCGGACCAATATCTCCCTATGCATCTTTCCCCGGTAGCATACTTACCTGGGATCACTTCCCTCAAGTGTCATTTCTACATACCGATATTATTAAACAATGATTAAACATTGATTAAATGTCGCAAGTAAAGGGATTATTAACTAATCCCAAGAATACCATTCGATGGATTTTTACAGAGAAACACTTTATCTAAACAGCTCTCATCGTTTCATCAATTCAAATAGATATATAGTAAACTTCCATTTCATTGTCCGCATGACTTGCAATCTATTAACACTTATTTAGAGTGTTATGAACATCAATTCACGACACATGAACACATAGGTTCTCATAACTACACATGGCAACTTACAATCCATCTATCAAACAATGGAGGGTTGGTTTCATGGCCTTTCAGGCAAGCAAGCAAATCCAAGAAGTTAAAGTTACTCTCACTTGTATTTTTTTCCTTTTTAAAAATAGTGAAAAACTTAATTTTTAAGGGGAAATGAAGTAGATATAATTATGTTATACAATTTGTGTAATAACAATTTATCTTTTAATTCTTAATAGCCAAACAACAGTGAGTAGTTCACAAATTAAGGTTTAATATTAGGATGAACCCAGAGCAATTTTCCTTAGAGGTAATATTATGTCTATTTGTTTCATGTTAGTTCTTTGGGCAATATTTTCAAGTTTAACATTACAATAATGAAGATCTCTTCAAACAATTGATTGTGCAGTGGCATGTTTTATGTTGTTTAGAGCTTCACCTAGTTTAGAATTTGGAATGTTGTGAATACCACAGGTTCTTGAAAACCTCCTATTGATATGGCCTAGATTGATTGTCTAGCATTTTGGTTTTGATAGACAATACATAAGCATTTTTATTAATAATCTCGTCTTTAAGCATACGTGTAATCACTTTTTTGTGCATGTTAATGAATTCTGATTTTTACTTAGCTTTAAACACTATGTTTTCAATTTCATTCCATTTATTATTTGTTGTATGTATGCTCACTATTATCTTAGGAGCAATTGTTATGCATTTTTTTCCTACTCATTTGGATGACTAACTTAACTGATTTTAACCATATCCTAGTCATTTCTACATTTCAATTAACATACATAATTCACTTAACACTTTTTATAACTCATCTTACGAAAAATTTTAGCAATGTTAATGGTTATAATGATTACAAATAGCCACTTTAACTTTCCATGCATTCGTTTTACTTAGCATTACTTTGCATAATAGATAGACTTAGAATAGTTGCTAATACTACAATTTAAAAAACAAATTTACAACTAACTTAAGACTCATTTGTTAATACTCTTATGAAGAATTGCTTCACTAATTGATTTAACTAAACAACCTAATTGCATAGGTTTAGTGAATCTAGTTCTTAAATCAATCTATGCTACCATCATTATTTTCTCCTTGACAACCTAACAAGGGTGTTTTCCATGTTCTTTAATGCTATCCACATCAGGCATCAACACAAATGGTGACCATACTATGGAATGAAAACTCTTTATCTATTAATCATTCACACTAATGTATGTTCATTTGTCCTTGTAGATTCCAAATAATTCAAGGCCAATCCAACTTCAAGCCTCTATTTAAAAGTAAATCAAGAAGGTGATTTCTTCGTAATTTTGAAAAGCTAGCATCCCAATCATCTTTAACAAAGGGACATATTCCTTAGATTAGCTCAATGCTTGTAAATATGATTTCTTCTCACTAATAGAATAGTTTAGGTTTTGTGAATAGTACTTTATCTTTTGGTTCCATTATAATAGGAAACATCTTTAGCCAAATTAATTCCATGCATATTGTAACACCTCTGACCCCCTTATGTAATATCGCACCCCCTTAAAGGATCTTGGCCTATGGGAGTGTTACTCGTTTGACCCGATCTCCAAGGTTTGTTATGAAAATGGGTTACAACAACCTATTTTCTCAAAATATTCATATTCTAAAACAAATTCCACCATCATGTTCAGCTTGTCAAGAGATTTATGGCGATATAAATTTTATGTCAATTAGAGTCCTAGGTAGAGAGTTGTGTCCCCTTAGAAATTTAGCCCATTTAAGAGGCCACATCATCCAAGGAAGCTTACATGGAACTCACGTGGTCATGCTTGGCCCATGTGGTAACACACCACTTCCATGTGGGGGTCCACATGGCACACATCATACCAATACCGACATATTTTCTCCCTGGCATCATGGTTTCTTAGTACTATCCTCCCTGGGTTGATATTCCCCTTTAACCATCTTACTAGTGCCATGTTTCCCTGGGTTTGCATAACCCAATGCTACATTTCCTCAAACCAATATCTCCCTGTGCATCTTTCCCCGGTAGCATACTTACCTGGGATCACTTCCCTCAAGTGTCATTTCTACATACCGATATTATTAAAAAATGATTAAACATTGATCAAATGTCGTAAGTAAAGGGATTATTAAGTAATCCCGAGAATACCATTCGATGGATTTTTACAGAGAAACACATTATCTAAACAGCTCTCATCGTTTCATCAATTTAAGGAGATATATAGTAAACTTCCATTTCATTGTCCGCATGACTTGCAATCTATTAACACTTATTTAGAGTGTTATGAACATCAATTCACGACACATGAACACATAGGTTCTCATAACTACACATGGAAACTTACAATCCATCTATCAAGCAATGGAGGGTTGGTTTCATGGCCTTTCATGCCAGCAAGCTGTTGGTACCATCCCATGACCTCCTTTTTCCTCCTAAAACATATCATTTTCCTACTTATTTCCATCATATATCTCTTAGATACCTTGAAAATTGATTAGTTAATAGTCCTATAGTTATTAAAATGCATTAAAATTGATTTAGGAGTTTTATGTTAACGAATTAGGAATTTTTGGTAAAAATGGCTACAGGAAGTTCCAACATCCTGTAATTGGTTCATTGTTTGACATGTGGCATGACATCTAGGCTAGAGCGAAGGGCAGGGATGAAAAGTAGAATGTCCAAGCATGGACGAATACCTATCCTACAGCAAAATCGACCCTCCTACATGCACGGTCAACGAAGGTCAAAGTATAGCATGTTGGCGACAAAGACAGCAACAACAAAGCATTCTAAATTGATTTAGTTTTGTTCCTTTTTGAAATCAGTTTAGGATAGAAACATTTTAAAAATCACGACATGATAAAAGCGGCAACAGCCACATCATGAATGTACATTCGTTTTCGAAATGTAAGGGTTGTAAAAACATATGTAAACATAGTTCTGAGTAGTCAGTAGTTGGTTATCGTTGTATCGTTTGAAAAAAGAGTTTGAACTTAATATCAAAGACATAGTTGCAGTCACGATCTTTTCCTTGTTGCGTTGATTTGATAATCGGTTGATCACAGTCCAGTATACCTCTGGAACGCGGACGGGCCCTGCGTTAACTTGGTATACTGCCATTTCCTTTTCATTCGCAACTTAGGGTATTAATGATATGCACAGTAATTAGAATTGGTTGTTGATTTCAATAGAATGCGTATGGTTTATGTTTATGATAGTGCTTGAACAGTTCATCACTGAGATCATGAATCGTATCCTGTAAGGGATTCGATCCTTTGTTGTCTTTTAAAGCAATGTCATGAACTCTGTTATCATTTCAAAGTATGCTTATGATTTCTATATGTTTTCATCTTGCATGAATATTAGTGAATGCTGAGTATTTGCTGAACAAGGGTTTTATGCATAATGTCTCTGTAAGGAGATTGAAATCTTGGTTTGTAGTGATACACAGTGTTTTAATTTGGTAAATGAATTGAATGAAAGTGTTGTAATTAGGTAGATCAACTGAGTGACCTAAGTGTTTGGGTGATAGGTAACATACCTCAATCTTCCGTAAAGAAGTCCTGTGACCTACCATCATAACCACTTAGCTAATAATCCTTTATGTCTATATACTTTAGACGCATGCCTCTAAGTCTACGCATCTTGGTCGATAATAAATATAGCCTATTCTAGCACCCTAGACAGGACACTACATTTTGGTGCCGTTGCTGGGGAGGCGTACTTAAAGGATTTAAAAAGAAAAAATTTCAATAAACAAAAATAAGCAAAAACACAGTTAGAAATCATGTTCATTTATGCCTAGATTTAGAGACAGTCAGGGTAGATTCATAAAACCCCCCCACCATTCAAAAACTAACCCATCAATCATCAGGGCCGACTCTTTAGGAATTCAACACGAGCTGAGGAAAAGTCATCAACAAGCATTAGAGGATAAACAAAAATCAGGACCAGAGACTACTTCTCATCGAAGGCAAACTTTATTAACACATAAATCGCAGAAGAAGTACTTTCCTAGGTCTTCCACACAAGGAGAAAGTAGCACAGTGACCGAACAATCTTTCTTTAATATCCTCTTTAAAAAAAGTGACACTGACAAAAAGAAACCTATTAGAATGGATGAGGAAGGACATGGATCAGTGCCAAATCAAGGACATAGAGACGAAGAAGAGTCAACTTTTAAGTTTCCTATACATGAACCACAAGAAGATGATGAGATAAAAATGAAGAACATACCTCCATCCATGCTACCAAACTTTTATGGTATGGCTTCAGAAGATCCAGACTCATTCTTGTTTGAGTTTGACAGTATGTCGAACATATGGCTATGCAGATGATGCCCATAGGCTTAGACTCTTCCCAGCGACATTAAAGGCATCAGCCTTAAGATGGTTCATGAGGCTTGGTGAGCATGCTATAGTTGATTGGGATGGAATGAGAAGAATATTTCTAAGGAAATATCAACCTTACTGTAGATCCAAAGATTCTAAAGATGATATCTTTAGAATGAGCCAACAAGAGGATGAAACCTTAGAGGAATACTTAGAACGGTTTGTCTACAACTTACCAAAATCCAAACACCGAACTACGCCTCTTGATCTGATCCGCACAATATTCTTGAAAGGCATCCGAGAGGAATACATGGATGATCTTAACTTGATGGGCA
>APFE030323479.1:41269-75108 GCA_000404065.3 Pinus taeda
TAACTTGATGGGCAAAGGTGACATTTCTGCTTTACCCTTTGAAGAAATCGCTGAGTTATGCGAAAAGTATTCAAGGAGCAAAGCTAAAATGGGAAAAAGAACCCTGTCATCCAAAGTCACAAAATTTGTCTCAGCAAGTGTCACAAGGGCTGAAATAGGGAATCTGTTAGAAGAGTTTAAAACAGATCTGTTAAGAACCCTAGGGAACCAAATTGACACTCTAAAAGCTAAAAAGAAACAAGAAGCTGAAGATCAGATAATGGTTATTTTCTGCCCAAAATGCTGGAAGAAACATGCATTAAAAGACTGCCCATTAGAAAACATCCAAGTTTGTGCTTTCTGTACTGAACATCATGATATGTTTAACTATCCTAAAGTTAAGGTTTTCCAGAACTGTAATATGGCAGCTAATGCAGAGATGGAAAACGTGTATTACATGGGCACAAAGAGACCATGGCATCCAAGGCCAGCACCTCAAGGTATGTTTCCAAATCAAAATTTGCAATTTCCTGTAAATGATCAAATGTATGCAAAAATTCATGGAATTTACCCATGCCATGGCAGCACCAAAACCACCCACAGCAACAATGGAGACCATCTCAACAGTACTCTCAATCTTATCATACATATCCTCAATCATACCAACCATATTCACAACCATATCAACAATACCATCACTCGTATTCATCACATTCTCAACCATATCAGCAGTATCCTTAGCAAGTTGTTTATCAGCCTCAACCTACTCAACAAGCACTACCTGCTCCTCCACCAATAAATCCACCACAACTACAATTTCCAGCTAACTCACAACCTTCCATACCTACTCAAATTCCTGCTCAAACTGTCCCAAATCCAAATAATACAGCAGAGAGGCCAGCCAACAATGTAGAAGAGGGAACCTCATATCCCACACTACCCTTGGAAAATATCAATTTGAGGTCTGGAAGGGTACTCCACAAAGATTCTCCAATAACAGATAAGCAAGAAGAAAACACAGAAAATGAAAATGAAATGACAAATCAAAGAAAACCAAACGATGATACCAAAGATAAGCAAATACAACCATTGCATCCACCTTTTCCTAGACCGAATTGGTCCAAGGGCTTGAAACCTCCACTGTCTATACCACAGTTTTGTCTTAAGAATGAACTCAAAGAAATGCTTACATAAAAATTCCTGTGCTGACAAGCTATTAAAAACATTCCCATATATCTAAAGCCATCAAAGACATGTGCCTCAAGAAGCCTGCTAGAAAAAGGATTGATCCTCAAACCATTCATGTTATAGGACATTTAGCAGGCCTTATTACCAATACCATCTCCATAGAAAAGTATGTTGATCCTGGCATTCCCAAAGTGACCACCATCATTAACAACATACAAATTCCAAACACTTTGATAGATCTTGGGGCCGAAATCAATGTCATGACTCTTGAAACCATGAGAACACTCAAGCTTAAAAATTTGCAACATACAATGATTGTTCTAGAACTAGCTGATAGGTCTAAAGTGATTCCTGAAGGGATTTTGGAAGACATCATTGTCTCACTGGACTCTTGGGAGTATCCAGTCAATTTCTTAGTTCTTCAACCCAAATCCAATTTAGGAGGGAACCCTATCATTCTTGGTAGGCCATGGTTAGCGACTGCTGATGCATTCATAGGATATCGATCGGGCAACATGATCATTTCAAGAGGGACCGAAAGAAAACAACTCACCCTCTATCCATCGGCACAATCACCAGCAGTAACACACAATTTGTGGCTTGATGATAAATTCAATGATAAAGAAGAAGTACACTCTGTTTTTAGCATTGACCAAATATATGATTTCCAAGAACAAAACAATAATGATTTGGTAGAATTATTCCTTTCTCAACCTGATATTTCTCAAAATTTGAGACACGACCAATATCATGCTACAGATGTACCTTTAGCCCAAAATTTTTAGGAAACATGCACCATTCAATCTTTGCAAACCACATTTCACGACATTTTTCCAGTTCAATCCATCACCAACACACAGAGTCAAATCATAGAGATTTGTCCATGGAAAACTCTAAACATAGGCTAACATCTAGACTCATCTCAGCAAGAGAAATTGATTCGACTATTGAGAAAATACCAGAAAGCCTTTGCTTGGGACTACACCGATATGCATGGGATTCACCCTGACACATGCACTCACCATATTTACATGGATAGTACTATCAAACCAGTGAGGAAACCACAGAGAAGGATGAACCCCATGCTCTAAGATATTGTCAGAGAAGAATTGCAAAAACTACTGAGAGTTAATTTTATATATCCTATTTTTGACAGTTAGTGGGTATCCCCATTGGTTATAGTGCCCAAGAAAAATGGTAAGTGGCGCATTTGTGTTGATTACAGACAACTGAACAAAGCAACGCTCAAAGATTATTTCCCACTACCATTTATTGACCAAGTGTTAGACACCCTAGCTGGGAAATCATCATTTTCTTTTCTTGATGGTTTCAGTGGCTACAACCAGATCAGGATAGCCTCAGAAGACCAAGAAAAAACCACATTCACCTATCCTTGGGGCACTTATGCTTACAATGTTTTTCCATTTGGACTTTGCAATGATCCAGCTACATTTCAGAGAGCTGTATTAGCTATTTTCGCTGATTTAGTTCATGATTGCGTTGAAGTTTACATGGATGATTTTTCAGTATACGGAAATTCATTTGAACATGCATTAGAGAACCTTGAGAGAGTTTTGAAAAGATGTATTGAAGCTAACCTATCCCTCAGCAATGAAAAGTGCTTTATGATGTTAAATGAAGGGATAGTGTTAGGCCACTAGATTTCTTCTCAGGGCATCAAAGTTGACCCAGCAAAGATCCAGATCATTATTGATTTGCCAATTCCACAGAATCAAAGAGAGGTAAGAAGTTTCCTTGGGTATCCAAGCTATTACAGAAGGTTTATTAAAAATTTTAGTAAAATAGCTTTACCCTTGTTTAAACTTCTAAAAAAAGATGTACTTTTCAACTGGAATGAGAACTGCCAACAAGCATTCGAACTACTCAAAAAAGAAGTTATCAATTGCACCAGTATTGAGAGGGCCTAATTGGAGCCTACCATTTCATATCTTTACAGATGCATCTGACACTACAGTGGGTGCATCATTAGGCCAAAAGGAGGAATCTTGTAATTATGCCATTTATTTCATTAGCAAAAATCTAACACCTGCAGAGACAAACTACACAGTCACAGAAAAGGAAACACTTGCTATCATATATGCTATGAATAAATTCCAACATTACATAACTGGTTATGAAGTATTTGTACATACTAATCATTCTGCTATTAAACATTTAATGAATAAACCAATAACTAGTGGCAGAGTTACTAGATGGTTATTATTGTTACAGGAATTTAACATCACAACGTTAGATAGACCAAGTAAAGAGAATCAGGTGGTAGATTTTCTTTCTAGACTGCAAAATCCAGGTGAGGTTGTTCTGGTTGAAGATTGTTTTCCAGATGAAAATTTATTTACAATTTCCATAGTAAATCCTTCGTATGCTGATTTGGCCAATTATTTGTCTACAGAAAGGACACCTCCACACTTTACTGCAAAGGAAAAGAAGAGACTAGTCAAACAAAGTGCTAGATACTCATGGCTTAATGGCGATTTATTTTACACTGGTTATGATATGATCATTAGAATATGTGTAAGAAATGATGAGGTAATTGATATTTTAAAATATTTCCATGATGAACCATGTGGTGGGCATTTTGCAGCTAAGTGGACATCATTCAAAGTTCTTACTCTTGGATACTACTAGCCATCCATTTTAAAGGATGCCAAGAAGTATGTGAAGAGTTGTGATAGCTGCCAATGAATGGGCAGGCCAACAGCTACAGACGAGATGCCCCTTCAGCCCCAAGTTCACCTAGAGCCATTTGAAAAATGGGCTCTAGACTTTATAGGACCCATTAACCCAACCTCTAATGGTAATAAATACATCTTAGTATGTACTGATTATGTCACAAAGTGGGTTGAAGCAAAAGCACTGGTTAGAGCCACCAAACACACAGTGGTAAATTTCCTTTTTGGAGAGACTTTTGTAAGGTATGGAGTACCAAGGGAGATAGTGACTGATCAAGGTACTCAATTCACCTCAAAGTTAGTGAAGGACATCACAGACAAATACCAAATCAAGAATAGGAGAAGCACACCTTACCATCCATAGGCCAATGGGCAGGTGGAATCCACAAACAAAAATTTGGAAGGGATCATTACTAAAACTGTTGCAATGAACAGGAAGAATTGGGAAGAGAAGCTCAAAGATGCACTCTGGGCTTATAAAATTATGTGGAAGGATACTACAGGATTTACACCATACCAGTTGGTGTACGGCAAAGAGGTAATGCTTCCCATTGAGTTTCAAATACATACTTTTAAACTGGCTATAGATTTGTAAATTGACTTGGACCAAGCACAACAAGAAAGAATTCAGCAGTTGAACCAACTGGATGAAATGAGGCAGCAAGCAGAGGAAAGCACAATCCTCATGCAAAAACAAAGGAAGTAGTGGCATGATGCACATATCAAGAAGAAGCAGTTCAAGGAAGGTGACTGGGCTTTACTTTTTGACTCTAAATTCAAAGATCTTAAAGCCAATTTTACCACCCATTGGATGGACCCATACCAAATTGTTCAGGCTTACGACAATGGTTCAGTCAAGCTCAAAACTATTGATGGAGAAGGTCATTCCTTTACTGTCAATGGTCATTGCCTGAAACTATACACTAAGCCCACCAGCAAGCAAGATTTTCTCCAAACAGTACCTCAACAAAGAGAGGTTGAGATATTGCAGCCCTTAGCTGCATTATCCCTGCCTTAGTTCATTTCCTTTCAATTTCAAAATTCAAAAAGAAATTTAAAAAAACAAAACAAAACAAAACAAAACAAAAAATATATATAAAAATAAAAAATATATATAATAATGGGTTAGATGTGAAAACCAACGTCTGGCACACTCTAACCCCGAATTCTTACTTGAAAACCAATTCGTTGGCAGGTAAGAATTCTCTTTCTTTTGTTCACTGTTTGATTTCTCAACTGAATAATGACTTGAGGAAGGTTCATAACTTTTGTGGGGGAGAGAACCATCAGCATTTTGTTCTTTTATCTCTCCATTGTAAATTCTTAAAGATTTCTTATCTCATCTCCTCACTGTAAATTTCCAAAGCAGTTTGTTCCAGCATTCCAGATTTCAATAAATAAGTTGTTTTGTCATTGTTTTATCTCAGGGGGACCTGGTTATAAACATTATGCACAGGGACCTGTTCTGTCCAGAATACCATGCTATCAACACCAACAATAATGGGACCTGTTTAAGACACATAAAAGGGACCTGTTAAGAGACTGTTACTTCAAGGTTACATCAACAAAGCTTCATCAAGTTTCTACAAGGATTCACAGGTTGCTGGGCACCAAGACTCCATCAAATACCCAAGCTCAAAGAACCTGTATACATATAAGGAGCTGCATGAACATCTTCAAGATTTCAAAGGGACCTGTTGCATTCAAATCTATCTCAGGGGACCTGTTATGAACAACAAAGAATATTCAAAAGAGACTAGTCCTACTCAACATGCAAATGCAACAACAGCCAACAAAAGTGTAATATGTTCCTTATTCTTAACATTTAATTTCTTAGATTAATTTTTAATGTTAAATTTAATAACTGTGACTGTTATGATCGATTTCAAGGACACTACATTTTCCATCATCCCTTATCTCACTGATTCTTATCATCTTTCATACTTCAACCTATTTCATACCTCTAAATCCATTACCCTTTTCATATCAACCCTGTTATGCCAAACGCATCCTACAGCCATACCAACATCTTCCATTTGGCCGAGTACCAATAGAAACATGACACGTGGTGGATTGTGTTTACAAAAAAAAATAAAGGTAAAGGAATAGATGTTAAAGCGGGCCTATTCATTGTATTCCATACGGCCGAATTATGATTCCACCACCCAAAGCAGCTAAATGATTCAGAGGACTCCTTGAAATCATACCCCAGTATTGCATATACGCTTCCAGCACTCCTATGATGGCATTTATACAAGCGGTACACCCATTCCTCTGTTTCCAAAGATGAATACACTATGAAGTAAGTGTAGTTGGTTATTTTAGCATCATTCTCAGTTATTTCACACTGGCATTTAACTCCTGTGACTTCCACAGTAAGGATTGAAAGTGGTGAGCGCCACAAGAGGGAAATATAACCATTCGGTTTCGACTCCCACCAAAGTCACAAGACAGTCGACCGAGCATCATACAAGATACTAAGGGAGCGACGCCACCAAGTAACAAATTGAAATTTCTTTGTTGAAATTGCAAAACATAAACAGAGAAGAGTTAGAGCACGACCCTCTGCCAAAATGACCAATAGGGTCGAGCCGAGCATGTTCGATAGTTCTCAATATCATGAAGATTGCATTTCAATTCTCAGAGAGAGACAATGCTTTCCCTTTTTAGAGAAATTTCATGGAATTAATGAAGAGGTTACCAAACAATTCGCTTTCACATTCAATGGAGAGAAAGCCCTGATAGGTAACTTCTCATTCAGGGTTTCAGAAGACACCATCACCCAGTCAATAGGGATCAGCCCAGAAGGGGAGAAGTACTTTAAGACAAAGCAATTTAAAGAGAAGTCATGGACTCAATTTATGTCTAGATCCAAAGTCTCATCAATTAACTAGAAGAAAGGCATCCCAAGGAGTTGGTTGGTGCATCCCTGGGATGAGATGGTCTATATCCTCCAAAAATTCGTAACCTGCGAAGGCCGTTACAGTATTGTCTATCTATACCATATCAAATTACTGCTACACTTGAAAAGGTAGTGTGTTATTAGTCTACGATATTTTCTATTACAAAGCCTAACTAAGATGTCAAAGACCATCCAAAAGCAGAAGGGAAATGAAGACAAGATCCTATATCACTTTGGCTTAATTAAAATTCTTATTGAGCATGAATTACAGCGAAGAGGGAAAATGTGGAAGGAGTTCTTAGCTGCTAACCAAATTAAAGATGAAGAAGACAAAGAAGAATTGCAGGAGAACTCAGGATTCATGAAGGATATCAATGAAGAGATCCCAGCATCCAAAGCAAGCAAGGTGCCTCCACCTGTGAGCAGCATAAGGACTAGGCAAATGAGAAAAGAAGATGCTAAGAAGACAGAGCAAGATAAAATTTTCACCACTTATTCAAGAAGAACAAGGAGAACACCAAAAGCCAAGTTACAAGAAGACCAGCCTGGATCCAATGCACCTATACCAATGGATATTCAGAGTAGTGACCACTCACCACCAGGACCAGGAGATGATATAGAGGTTGAAAGCAATAACAAGCAAGAAAAAGGTTCACCACCTCCCATTAAGAAACAAAAGAAACTGGATAAACAAATTGAGAAATTAAAGGAAGAACTCATGGAGGCTAATATGCTAGAAAAGGTTATCAAGAAAGAAAATGAAATGCTCCGAGCGCAGAGTAAAGAGACTCAAAAGAAGAATGAAAAGTTAAGGGAGCGAATAAATGAACTAGAGGCTGAGCAAATGGATATTTGTAATTGGGCCACTAAGTGGTACAATTAGAAGAAGACCCTCAAAGAAAAATAAAAAAGATTAAAGCAGGAGCTCCATGGTCAGAAAGATGCCCAGGTGAAAAAGAATGTGAACACATTGCTAAAGGCAGCAGAGGTACAGGCAGGGACAGAGTTCAAGGGAAGCACTTCGGGGTTAGCATGAGGACATGCTAATTCATTAATTTGGGGAGAGATGGTGGTACCATTCCATGACCTCCTTTTTCCTCCTAAAACATATCATTTTACTACCTCTTTCCATCATATATCGCTCAGATCACTTGAAAATTGATTAGTTAATAGTCCTATAGTTATTAAAATGCATTAAAATTGATTTAGGAGTTTTATACTAACGAATTAGGGATTTTTGATAAAAATAGCTACAGGAAGTTCCAACATCCTCTAATTGGTTAATTATTTGACATGTGGCATGACAGCTAGGCTAGAGCGAAGGGTAGGGATGAAAAGCAGAATGTCCAAGCATGGACGAATACCTATCCTACAGCAGAATCGACCCTCCTACATGCGTGGTCAATGAAGGTCAAAGTATAGCATGTTGGTGACAAAGGTACAAAACAACAAAGCATTCTAAATTTATTTAGTTTTGCTACTTTTTGAAATCAGTTTAGGATAGAAACATTTTCAAAAATCATGACATGGTAAAAGCAGCAACAGCTACATCATGAATGTACATTCGTTTTCAAAATGTAAGGGTTGTAAAACCATATGTAAACACAGTTTTGAGTAGTCAATTGGTGATCATTGTTTCGTTTGAAAACTTTGTTTGAATTTAATATCAAAGACATAGTTACAGTCACGATATTTTACTTGTTGCGTTGATTTGATAATCGGTTGATCACAGTGTAGTATACCTCTGGAAGGCGGACGGGCCCTGCGTTAACTTGGTATACTATTATTTTCTTTTCATTTGCAACGTAGGGTATTAAATGATATGCGCAGTGATTAGAATTGGCTGTTGATTTCAATAGAATGCGTATGGTTTATGTTTATGATCGTGCTTGAACAGTTCATCACTGAGATCGTGAATCGTATCCTGTAAGGGATTCGATCCTTTGTTGTATTCTAAAGCAATGTCATGAACCCTGTTATCATTTCAAAGTATGCTTACGATTTCTGTATATTTTTATCTTGCATGAATGTTAGTGAATGCTGAGTATTTGCTGAACAGGGGTTTTATGCATAGTGTCTCTGTAAGGGGATTAAAATCTTGGTTTGCAGTGATACACAGTGTTTTAATTTGATAAATGAATTGAATGACAGTGTTGTAATTAGGTAGATTAACTGAGTGACCTAAGTGTTTGGATGATAGGTAACGTACCTCAATATTCCGTAAAGAAGTCCTATGACCTACCATCATAACCACTTAGCTAATAATCCTTTATGTATATATATTTTAGACGCATGCCTCTAAGTCTACGAATCTTGGTCAATAATAAATATAGCCTAGTCTAGCACCCTAGACAGGACAGGACACTACATAGACGCTGATGGGAGCACAACTGGTGGACACTATGCAGGAAAAGTTATTGTTCAAAAGATTTTGAGAGTAGTATTGTGGTGGCCTAAATTACATAAAGATGCGAAGGAGTACTATCGAGCATATATTGTGTGTCAAATAATATATAATACTTCCAGAAAAGATGAGATGCCATTGGTACCACAAGTTACATTGCAAGCCTTTGATAAGTGGGTCATTGATTTTTTTGGACCAACCAACCCACCTAGAAAGAGGAACAGTGCAAGGTACATAATTACAATGAATCATTACTTGACAAGATGGGCCAAAGCACAACTAGTAAGGGACTGTAGCATAGAGACTGTTGCGACGTTTATTTTTTACTATATATTGTGTAGAGTTGGATGTCCAAATATTTTGATGAGTGACAAAGTTTCACACTTCCTAAATAAGACCATTGAAGCATTGACTGAGGAGTTTTCAAGGTCATCATAAGAAGAGTACCCCTTGTCATCCTCGGGCCAATGGAATAGTAGAAGAATTTAATAAGGTTTTGGAGAATGCACTTACTAAGGTATGCAATGTGAACAAAGATGAATGAAACCTTAGAATTCCAACAGTATTATGGGCTTATAGGATCACATGTAAAAATTTGACAGTTCAGACACCCTTCAGGTTAGTTTAAGGGCAAGAAGTCATGATTCCCATGGAGTACATCATGCCTAGCTTGAGGATTGCAGCATTTACAGATATGGCAAACCTTGGTATAATGGAGGAAATAATGTCACAGTTTCCTGCTTTGGAGGAAGATAGATTTATAGCAGGACTCCATCAACGGTTAGAGAAAGCAAGAGAAAAGTCTTAGCATGACAGACATGTCAAAAAAAATAAGTGATAGGTAGGATACTTGTTCTCCTTTGGGACAATAAGTTTGTAAAATTTCCAGGAAAATTCAATATGCGTTGGTTGGGCCCATACATTATCAAGCATATTATTGATGGAGGCACAGTTCAATTAGCAATGTTAAATCAGAATTGGTTCAAGGAGGAGTAAGTGGCTGTTGGTTGAAGTTGTATAAGGACAAACCTACCCCTACAACTTTGCTCTAAAGAAAGGAGAAAAGTCTTAATGCCAGATGCAGTTGAAAGTGGGCACTCGACTATAAATTACTATGCAGAGAGATTCGACATAGGAGTCTCTAGATTATGTCAAAGTTTGTAGGAGTATCGACATAAGAAGGTTTGCTTCATTACAATATGGGATGCGTTGAAGTTCACGAGAAAAATATGACTCTTAGAAAGGAAAGTTGTTGTTGAAACACGTAGAAAGATGCGTTTAGGAGGACAATTTGAGTGCATCTAACGAAAGATATCAAGTTAATGAACACAATATGAGCTAATGATGGGGTTAGAAATTCAGATTTTCTATAAAAATCCACTTTCCACCCAGATTTGGCACTTTTCTATCATAAGAGTTTGAATGTTGGTATTGTGAAGAAGTTGCAAAAATTTTTGCATGGATGCCCTGATGCCTGAAGAATTTATTTGTATATTTAGTGAGAAGGGCTTAGCTGGATTCATGGAAGCAACATCAACTGATATGCCTCCAATACCATCACCACATACAATAGCATCATCATGCACACAACAAAGATCCCTGCGAAATAAAATGACCAGAGAGCAAAGAATGAGGAATAAAAAAGAAAATATACCCGTTGAACCTCAGAATCAACCTGAATAGGAGAGAGATAGTGAGGAATAAGTAGATCAAGTTGAAATCGAAATGAATGGTGTAGTGTTTTTGTCACCTCTCCCACCACATATTCCACCAAGAAAACTATATGCAAAACTAATGAAAGAATCAAAGGATGTGGAGTATGGCACCTTTAGACCTTTATTTCCTGAGTGAGTGTGATTTACTGGAGAAACTCTTGGTAAGATTCTGCAACTACAGTTCATGGAGTATGATTTCAATGATGGAATGAAATATCTACAGTTCACACTAGACAAATACTTAAGACAAGTACACTACTATGATAGTGGTGTGACAAAGTTAGGGCCAAAATAGTGGGCAATTAGATTGGCATAGCTAGGCTTGATGAATATGTTGAATGTTCCACACTTTGATAGAATTCTAGGAAGAAAAGCTTGTGTGAGAAAACTACTCGTGCTGGTCTACAATGGATTCATATGGATGGGGAAGAGGATCCCTATCGATCCAATGCTAATATGGAGAATCACAAGAATGCCTTATCAAGGGTTGAACGCCATAGAAGCATTTGTTGGGAAAGATCTGGATAGAGCCATAGCAGTAAACATGAAGAACAGGTTTGGACTGACATAAGGGAAGCGAGGTTATGATATCAACTCGATCAATGACCATGGAGTTCGATTTACACAACATATACTGGTTGGAAAAATCATGAGGAGGTGTTAGACTAATGAAGACCTTGCACCGGTGGTTTCATTAGCTGCATAGTGCGCTAATGGGGTTCAGTACAACTAGGCCACATATATTTTCCGAGAGCTTTTGGATGCCTATTGTGAGGCTCAGGAGAAAGGTACTCTATTTCACTACACAAGTTTAATTTTGATAATTTTGATGCTTGCATGGGGAGAGAAGAAATATTTGTAGTTCCCTCCAATAGCCTCGGATGTTTGTGAAGTCACATGATATGCCTCATTGTGGTACACCACTAAATCGATGCGAACATAGGATAAGATAATGTTTTTTTTTTTATATCATATGGACTTACACATGTTGGTGAACCACAAATTTTAATGCTAACTTCCACAAAATTTACATATAGGCTCACAGGGACACAAACGAGAGATGGCATCCCTTACCATATTTAGTGACAAAAGATGATTTCCTAGCACAGATACAATAGTAGCCAACATAGTGGATCACTGCACTCGAGACACAGAGAGAGGATACTTTTTCATAGGAGGACGTGATAGAGCATGGGGAAGTGAGTGGGAAGGATAAGGATGAGCAAGAATCAAAACAAGAGGAGAAATATGAGGAGGGTCACTAGGATCCTCCCGAAGGTGATGAGTAGAACAAAGAGTCTAAAAATATGAAGATATACCATGATGTCATAGATAAGAGGGAGGCACACACCGAAGCTACCACAAGAAGTAAAAAGAAAGACAAGACAAATGACATAATTTCAATGGTCCTCACTGATGGGGACTTAGACCAAATTGGAGACAAGATTTAGGAAGCAACAGTAGAATCGTGTAACAAATTAGTAGATAGCTATGCCACACTTCTAATAGGTGTTCTGGAGCGCATTATATAATTGAAGATATTGGCACAGATGGTAAAAAAACCATTGCAAGTAGAGGAGAAGCTTGGAGAGGAAAGAACAATAGAGCCCACACTTGTAGCATGAATATCACCAATAACTATTGGAACCATACAATTTGACTCTGCTAAAGTATAGCAGCAGGCCAAAGAGTGAAGGTATGTGAATATGAACATCACAGCAGTACCACTTTAGAGATTACAAAGTTGCATCTAGAGATCATAGATGAGTTGAAGTTGCATGAACAACACACTTCATAGTTAAAAATTTAGGTAGAGAGACAGCGAGCTTCACTGCAGTAGAAGCTCGATCAGGAAATCTAGTAGAGGGATTGCGAAGTACAACAACAACAACAACAACTGAATGAGGTGGTCGAAGCAACATGCCATAAGATTCTGGATATTGATGTCCAAGAAGAAGAACCGATGGAGGACAAGGTGTGAAGCTTAGCCTTGTAGTAAAATGATATAAGGATAAGGTTGTGGATGTACAGTTCACATAAGAGATGAAGATCAACAAGCTACAAATGAAGCTACAACCAACCACACCAGAGGAAGTCTGACAGCAGAGGGAGGTCGACATGAAGGTGCAATGCTCGACATCTTCACAGTAGTGGTAGATTTTGGGAAGCTATTAGATGAGATCTTACAAATTTGGACTTCACCATAGGAAGATCCAGATGCACTGAAGCTACAAGAGGATACTCAACAAAAGCAACAACATCTAAAGGATATTTTGGAAACTGTGAGAACCTTACCAATCTCATGGAAGTTCGCAAAGGTCAATGATGGAAATTAACTCCAAAATAAGATAAAGGAGTTGAGTAAGGAAGAGTGGGATCTGACAGAGAGAAATCAGCCATTGCAGGATGAGGCTCTCCAACTGTCCCAAGTAGTGGATGAGAAGCTTCAACATATTATATAGATAGAGAGAAAGAAGTGATGCAGAAGGGTGCATAACCTGCGATAGAAGCACTGCTAGAGGAAGTGTGCAATGAAGAGAAATAGGTCACAAACATTCTGTAGCACTTCAATAGTGCGTAAAACAACATTGCATTGAATATCATAAGCAGATCAGCTGAGTGAGTCAGGACGAGTCACATGTGAGAGTTGGAGGCCTATTGGGCACAACCTAACTTGGCCTAAATTTTGGCAAAGACTGTGTATTTTGAGGGGCAGAGCACGTAGTGGAGCATGGAGTGGAGCGCAAAGTGGATCATGCATTCGACCATGTTGAATATACCACGCGGTGTCGTAAGGGATTCTAGGTGGGTCGAAGCCCCCGTTTTCTGTAAAAGTGAGATTTTGTATGTGATCAATGGTTTTGGGACCATAGTTTCTTCTTTTAGGGAGTCCACTGTATTTGGACCATGGTATTTTGATGATCTAACCCTACAATGTAATAGTATATATAGGGTAAAATAATAAGAAGAGATATAAATCAAATCAAATCAAATTGATATAGATTAGTATTATGGGAAAATTATTGTGATTTGTAATTTGGTAGAGAAGGTGAGGCTCTTCAGCGAAGTGCATCGAGACCTAAGTTTGTAGCTAAGTGTGTAGATAACCTACAACTTAGTGCTTAGGCCAAGAACTATTTGTAGTTCAAACATTTTTTATATTAAGCAACAATTATTGTGGACATATCCCTACACTAGGGTGAACCATGGTAAATTGGTGTTTTGATGTGTATATTTTTTTATTATCTGTTGTAAAGTAGCATTTATTACAATTGCATTTTACTTCAACGCAATGATGGTTTTATATGGCATTTTGAAGTGATTAATCTAATGCAGCAAAGTGATTTATAAATGCTAAGAATAAGATAACATAACAATACCAAATCTCCTAATCCTTCAAGGTTGCAGAAACTTGTTTCTACATCCTCCCATAGTAACTTTAGGTGAGACTCCAATCTGCTTGTAGGTCGTTGCTGGAAGGGCCAATGATTGAGGGTTTTTTTGGTGCACAGTATATATTGAACATGGATTAGCCCAAACCAGGCCAATAGATAGTGAAATCACTTCATTTTTGACATGTCTTTCTTCTTACCTCCCTAACAAGAATATGAATTGGAATGTGATAACTTCCTCTTCCCTTTCTTTGCCTTACCATCTAATGCACAATTTTCCTCATCATCATGGTTTAATGAGAATTCATCTTTGGTGTTCCACCAAATCTCTTCCTGTCCCAAGTTGGACCACAATCACTCCCATTATGGTAGCTTCTCCCTCCCATTAACTAATTCTTGGTAGCAATGACAGATCTTCGAATGTCGTAAAAGTGTAGGCTCACCAGATCATCTTTTGCAATAGTAATCCTAACACTTCCAACCTCATCCTGACAATAGGTGACCTCAGTTAAGTACTTTAGAATTGAGTCACCCTTCTCCATCTTGATCTTTCTGAGCTTTTCCTTTAGTGCCAGCTTCCTGTGGTCACTACTATTTTGAAACAAGTATGTCAATTCCTTCTACATTGAAAATGGAGTTTCCATACCATGGAGATTTGAGACAATATGATCTTGAACTCCTTCTAAGATAATCATTCTCACCTTTTCTATTGGAATTATGACACAAATGTTGTCCTTGATGGCAACTCACTCATATGACAAATCACAGTTTGAACTCACATAATGAAGAAAGAGAGCTATACGCTGGTTCCCCATTGACCCAGCCACGTGTACACGTGGGCTAGCAGACCAAAAGGAGTGTATAGCATAAACACACACTTTCATAGAAGGAAAGGCATGTTCATGTTGGAAAACTAAGTTTTGGTCCATGGTGTTTGGTCCATGGTATTTTGATCCATGGTATTGGTCCAAGATATCTAGTCCGAAGTGTTGACCACAGGTATTTTGTCTAAGGTATTGGTCCTAAGTGGTTTTGGTCCATGGTATTGATTAAGGCCTAAGGCTATAAAAGGAGGATAATATCATCAGGAAAATGTACTCAAGTATTGAATATCTAACGAAGAGCAAGATCTAGTATACAGGTTATTGGGTTATGCTGCATAGTTGGTTCTGAACCAAGGATGAACCTTAGATCTTGATGAAGGATACGTTCTAATGATGGGTCAAGATCTTAACACTTGAAGTGAAGTATATTTGTGTGGTTTCGATCATTTACTTGAATAAATAGTTCATGTTGTACTATGTAAATATGATGATCTGGGTATAACTAAAGTCTAGAATTGTGTAAAGTTTAAATCATCATTTACAAGTCTATACGCAGGTTCACTTTAGAAAATGCCTGTATACACATTGGTTTTTCATATCAAAGAAGTGTATACATTTTAAATTTGATTGTAGATCTATACACAAGTTCACCTTGAGAAAAGAGTGTATGCACACAGGTTTGACACATGGAAGTAGCATATACCTCATAAAATATGTTTTAGATTCTTTTGTTTGGTGTTGTAGTGTTCTGGGTTCTGGCTTGGGTTTTGGTTATTATATTCTAGTTACTGTATTCTGGTTACAGCATTCTGGATCACTACACTAGAGACACACACAGAGGATACTTTTTCATACGAGGACGCGACAGATCATGGGGAAGTGAGTCGGAAGGATAAGGATGAACAAGAATCAGAACAAGAGGAGAAATATGAGGAGGGTCACCAGGATCCTCCCAAAGGTGATGAGTAGAACAAAGAATCCGAAAATATGAAGATATACCATGATGTCATAGATAAGAGGGAGGCACACACCAAAGCTAACACAAGAAATAAAAAGGAAGACAAGAAAGGCAAGAAAAATGACATAATTTCAGTGGTCCTCACTGATGGGGACTTGGACCAAATTGGGGATAAGATTTAGGAAGAAATAGTAGAATCATGTAACGAATTAGTAGATAGCTATGCCACACTTCTAATAGGTGTTGTGGAGTGCATTATATAATTGAATATATTGGCACAGACAGTCAGACAACCATTGCAGGTAGAGGAGAAGCTTGGAGAGGAAAGACAAATAGAGCCCACACTTGTAGCATGAATAACGCCAATAACTATTGGAACCATACAATTTGACTATGCTAAAGTATAGCAGTAGGCCAAAGAGTGAAGGTATGTGAACATGAACATCACAGCAGTACCACTTCAGAGATTACAAAAGTTTCATCTAGAGATCATAGATGAGTTGAAGTTGTGTGAGCAACACACTTCATAGTTAAAAATTCAGGTAGAGAGAGAGCGAGCTTCACTGCAGTAGAAGCTCGATCTGGAAATATAGTAGAGGGATTGGGAAGTACAACAACAACAACAACTAAATGAGGTGGTCAAAGAAACATGCTGCAAGATTCTGGATATTGATGTCCGAGAAGAAGAACCAATGGAGGACAAGGTGTGAAGCTTAGCCTTGCAGTAAAAGGATATAAGGATAAGGTTATGGATGTACAATTCACATAAGAGATGAATATCAACAAGCTACAAATGAACCTACAACCAACCACACCACAGGAAGTTTGACAGCAGAGGGAGGTTGATATGAAGGTGCAATGCTTGACATCTTCACGGTAGTGGTAGATTTGGGGAAGCTATTTGATGAGATCTTACAAATTTGGAGTTCACCACAGGAAGATACAAATGCACTGAAGCCACAAGAGGATATTCAACAAAATAAACAACATCTAAAGGATATTTTGGAAACTGTGAGAACCTTACCAATCTCATGGAAGTTCGCAAAGGTCAATGATGGAAATTCCCTCCAAAAGAAGATAAAGGAGTTGATTAAGGAATAATGGGCTCTGATAAAGAGAAATCAGCCATCGCAGGATGAGGCTCTCCAACTATCCCAAGTAGTGGATGAGAAGCTTCAAGAGCTTATAGAGATAGAGAGAAAGAAGTGATGCAGAAGGGTACATAACCTACGACAGAAGCACTGTTAGAGGAAGTGTGCAACGAAGATAAATGGGTCACAGACATTATGTAGCACTTCAATAGTGCTTGAAACAACATTGCATTGAATATCATAAGCAGATCGGCTGAGTGACTCAGGATGAGTCACATGTGAGAGTTGGAGGCCTATTGGGCGCAACCCAACTTGGCCTAAATTTTGGCAAAGACTGTGTATTTTGAGGGGCGGAGCACGTAGTGGAGCATGGAGTGGAGCACAAAGCGGACCATTCATTGGACCATGTTGAATATACCACATGGTGTCATAAGGGATTCCAGGTGGGTCGAAGCCCCTCTTTTTTGTAAAAGTGAGATTTTGTATGTGATCAATGGTTTTGGGACCATAGTTTCTTTTTTTAGGGAGTCCATTGTATTTGGACCATGGTATTTTGATGATCTAACCCTACAATGTAATAGTATATATAGGGTAAAATAATAAGAAGAGATATAAATCAAATCAAATCAAATTGATCTAGATTAGTGTTATGGGAAAATTATTGTGATTTGTAATTTGGTAGAGAAGGTGAGGCTCTTCAGCGAAGTGCATCGAGACCTAAGTCTGTAGCTAAGTGTGTAGACAACCTACAACTTAGTGCTTAGGCCAAGAAGTGTTTGTTGTTCAAACATTTTTTATATTAAGCAACAATTATTGTGGAAATATCCCTGCACTAGGGTGAACCATGGTAAATTGGTGTTTTGATGTGTATATTTTTTATTATCTGCTGTATAGTAGCATTTATTACAATTGCATTTTACTTCAACACATCGATGGTTTTATATGGAATTTTTAAGTGATTAATCTAATGCAGTGAAGTGATTTATAAATGATAAGAATAAGATAACACAATAATACCACATCTCCTAATCCTTCAAGGCTGTAGAAACATGTTTCTACATCCTCCCATAGTAACTTTAGGTGAGACTCCAATCTGCTTGTAGGTCATTGTCGGAAGGGCCAATGATTGAGGGTTTTTTTGGTGCACAGTATAGATTGAACATGGATCAGCGCAAACCAAGCCAACAAATAGTGAACTCACTTCATCTTCGACATGTATTTCTTCTTACCTCCCTAACAAGATTATGAATTGGAATGTGATAACTTCCTCTTCCCTTTCTTTGCCTTACCATCTAATGCACAATTTTCCTCATCATCATGCTTTATTGAGAATTCGTCTTTGGTGTTCCACCAAATCTCTTCCTATCCCAAGTTGGACCACAATCACTCCCATTATAGTAGCTTCTCCCTCCCATTATAGTAGCTTCTCCCTCCCATTAACAAATTCCTGCTAGCAATGATAGATCTTTAGATGTCGTAAAAGTGTTAGGCTCACCAGATCATCTTCTGCAACAGTAATCCTAACACTTCCAACCACATCCTGACAATACGTAACCTCCGTTAAGTACTTTAGAATTGAGTCACCCTTCTCCATCTTGATCTTTCTGAGCTTGTCCTTCAGTGCCAGCTTCCTGTGGTCACTGCTATTTTGAAACAAGTATGTCAATTCCTTCTACATTGAAAATGGAGTTTCCTTGCCATGGAGATTCGAGACAATATGATCTCAAACTCCTTCTAGGATAATCCTTCTCACCTCTTCTATTGACATTATGCACAGATGTTGTCCTTGGTGGCAACTCACTCATATGACAGATCACAGTTCGAACTCATAGAATGAAGAAAGAGAGCTATACGTTGGTTCCCCACTGACCTAGCCACGTGTACACGCGGGCTAGCATACCAAAAGGAGCGTATAGCATAAACACACACTTTCATAGAAGGAAAGGCACGTACATGTTGGAAAACTAAGTTTTCATCCATGGTATTTGGTCCATGGTACTTTGATCCATGGTATTGGTCCAAGATATCTGGTCCAAACTGTTGACCTCAAGTATTTGGTCTAAGGTATTCGTCCTAAGTGGTTTTGGTCCATGGTATTGAGTAAGACCTAAGGCTATAAAAGGAGGAGAATATCATTAGGAAAATGTACTCAAGTATTGAATATCTAATGAAGAGAAAGAACTAGTATACAGGTTATTGGGTTATGTTGCATAGGTAGTTCTGAACCAAGGATGAACGTTAGCTCTTGATGAAGGATAAATTCTAATGATGGGTCAATATCTTAAGGCTTGAAGTGAAGTATATTGTGTGGTTTTGATCATTTATCGGAATAACTAGCACATGTTGTACTCTGTAAATATGATGATCTAGGTATAAATAATGACTGGAATTATTGTAAAGTTTAAATCATCATTTACAGGTCTATACGCAGGTTCACTTTAGAAAAGGCGTGTATACACATTGGTTTTTCATATCAAAGAAGTGTATGCATTTTAAATTTGATTTGCAGATATATACGCAAGTTCACCTTGAGAAAAGAGTGTATGCACGTAGGTTAGACACATGGAAGTAGCATATACCTCATAAAATATGTTTTAGGTGCTTTTGTTTGGTGTTGTAGTGTTCTGGATTCTGGCTTGGGTTCTGGTTACTGTATTCTAGTTACTATATTCTGGTTACAACATTCTAAAAATTGATTGATTTATTCAGTTGTGGTTGGTGCAATGGAGATTGGTTGATGCAGATATATTGGATGTTTGAATGACGTTATTGATGGATCCAGTCTAAAAATTTATGAAACATGGTCCCTGGAAGAAAAGAGAAGGCTGTAGCCTTCTCCCGGTAGAAGCCTATGTACTGGTATAAGACTGCACCAGTACAAAAATTGTAAAAATAAGTTTCTTTTTAAAAGGAAGATATGGACAATTGCAGCAGGTGGTTTTCAACCACATTGGGTTTCCAACTTATATCTTGTGTTCATGTGTGTGATTGACTGTTCTTCTTTTTACTACACCTGGTTACTATTTATATTGTTCTGATGCACTAATTAAAGATCAACATATGATGAATTAACTGAATCATAAGTTCATAGGATATATGCTAGTTGCCTTAAATATAGTTATGTATAAGGTGGATTCCCTTAACTGAAGTACCATATATGAATATGATTATGGAAATGAAAAATAATTGACTTGCTAATACTAATTCAGCCCCCTCTCAGTATTATTTCCAACAATTGGTATTAGAGCAGGTCATTTAAAAGAAGCTTGGTAGCTTGAAGGAAGATCCATCATCATGAGTAATCAAGAAAGAGTGGGACCCATCATAACACCAATCTTTGATGGAAGAAACTTCGTTTATTATAAGGTAAGAACCATAGCCTATCTTCAATCTCTTGGAATAGATGTCTAGGAGATCATGGAAGGAGGATATACATTTCCATCAGCAATTCCTTCATATGTAGTAGGTAAAAAGCAATATGAAACCAATGCCAACACTGTCAATACACTATTGGGAAGTTTGTCACAATCAGAATTTGTCAAAGTTGTGTAGCTCAAATATGCCAAAGAAATATCGGACAAAATCATTCTAAGCTATGAAGGAGACTCTCAGGTAAAATGTGCAAAACTGCAAACTCTCAAAATTCAATATGAAACTATCAAAATGCACAATGATGAAAGTATATCTAGTTACTTCTTATGTATAGATGATATTGTTAATTTCACGAAGAATTTGGGTGAAGAGATAAAAGAAGTTACTTTAGTTGAAAAGGTTTTAAGATCCTTGTCTTCTAAGTTTGAATCAAAAGTATCTACCATAGAAGAAAAGTAGGATCTTCAGACTATTACTATGACACAGCTGCACAAAATCTTAACTGCTTTTGAGATGAGAAAATGAGGTCCATCAGATATGATATAATCCACATTTAAATCTTCAAAAAGAGAATAACTCGATGAATCAGGACATATTTTAAAAGGAGAGGAAGAAGTAAACTTTGTCAAGTCGAACCTTAAATGGGGTTCCAGAAGATTCAGAGGTAACCTACCTTTCAAATGTTTTTCTTGTGGAAGAGTCGATCATTATGCTGCCAAATTTCCTCATAAAGATAAGATTGATAAAGGTAAGGAATCAGCAACATGGAATATAAAATAAAGTGTATGTAAGAAGAGCTACTATATGCATGAAGATAGTGATTGTTTATCAATTAGTGATGAAGATGAAAATAGTAATGAATATAGACTTCTGATGGCTTTTGAAAATGATGATTTCTTGGATGCTTTAGATGAATATGACCTTTATGAAGAAATATCTAATCCTAAAATCTATTTAGAAGAAAAGAATATAATTATAGATGCTTTGACATTCCAACTTGCTGAAAGAGAAAAACACAATGAAAAACTAGAATGTGAAATTGTGGGTCTAAGAAAGGATATTGGGAAAACAAAAGCTCTTAATCTTATATTTGCTAAAGGATCAGAAACCTTAAATGTAATTATCAAAGTGCAGTGTTCTCCTCTGATAAAGAAAGGTCTTGGATATACTGAAGAAGCATCTCAAGCACATAAATTGTCAACCTCCACTAAAAGCTATCTTGATGCAGCAAAGAGAAGTGAACAGTTTGACAATTGTCAACAAGGACATAAAGAATATCACCAAGTAAATTAGGCTCAATTTACTTCAAGGATGAATAGAAGTTATAACCAACCTTAGGTAAATCATACTCAATCTGTTTCAAGAATGAATACCAATAGAAACTACAATCACAAGGTTAATAGATTCGATAATCACAGGAACTTCTTTAATGGCCAATGTTTTTCATGTCATAACTTTGGACACAAAGTTTCTCAATGTGTTTCTTACAAGAACATCATGACTAAAGAAGCATGAAATAAATGGAATGTGATAGGGATCATGAAACACACCTACAATAACATTTCTCTTCTTGAAAATGAAATAGAAGGCTCTATGTGCAACAACTTCGGTCATGAAGAATATGAATGCAGGAGTAAATTTCGGAAAACATCTCATAAGGAGAAAACTCCATTAAATCGAAAAATATGGATAAAGAAAGAAGCATAAACAGAAATATTTGGTACAGCCTTGTATGCAAAAGGACAAGAAAATTAGCAGTACATCGACAGTGGATGCTCAAAGCACATGACAAGTGACAAAGAAAAACTTCAGTCATATAATGCCTTAGAAAAAGAAAAGAAGGTCTCATTTGGAAATGAAGCTCCCGCTATCATAAAAGATAAAGGCTTTGTTCTCTTAAAAGAAAAAGTTAAAGCTAGGAATGTTATGTATGTTGATGGTCTAAAGAATAACCTGTTGAGTGTTAGTCAAATGTGTGATCAAGGAAATGAAGTAGTATTTCGATCAAATGGATGTGTCCTTCATGAGCTTGATACAGGAGAAACTATGATCAAAAGTATAATAACTCCAAACAACTTATACATACTCAAGGGAGGACAACAACAGTGCTATCTAAGCAAAAATGATGAACACTGGCTATGGAACAGAAGATTGGGGCATCTAAGATTTTCTCAAATAAGAAAAGCATGCAGATTTCAGGTTGTTCGTGATCTTCCTTATATCAACATTCCATAAAATACAATATGAAAATCATGTAAATTTGGTAAGCAAACCAAATCACACTTCCCTGAAAAGGAAGGATCAGCTAGTAAGCCTCTTGAACTTGTTCATACTGATTTATGTGGACCATCAAGGAAAAAGTCATCTTGTGGAGAAGAATACTTTATATTGTTCATTAATGATTTTTCCAGAATGTGTTGGATAGGACTTCTAAAGCATGAAGATGAAGCATTTGAAAAATTCAAAGCCTTCAAAGCTTTGGTTGAAAATGAATCAGATCGCAAAATCAAATGCCTTAGATCTGATCGAGGAGGGGAATTTACCTCAGATGAATTGTTTGACTTTTGTGAAGAACATGGAATAAAAATGCACTCCTCAACAAAATGGAGTGGTATAAATGATGAACATAATTGTTCAAAAAATGGCACGTGCTATGCTAGATGATTCTGAAACTCTTGGAACCTTCTGGGGTGAAGCTACATTCACTGCCGTCACTATTCTCAACCAAGCAAATGTTCGGGTAAACAACACTCAAACTCGACATGAACTTTGGTATGGTAAGACTCCTACTGTAAAATAATTCAAAGTTTTTGGAAGAAAATGTTACATCAAAAGGACTAAAGAAAAACTTGGCAAGTTTGAACCCAGAACAGATGAAGGTATTCTCCTTGGTTACTCTTCCCGAAGTAAAGGATATAAAAGTTATAATAAAAGACTTGGGAAAATTATCGGAAGTATTGATGTTGTGGTTGATGAAGCATGCGAAAATCCAAAGAAAATAAAAACTGAAGATTGTGAAGAAGATGAGGATTATCCTCCCACATCAAATCAGACTAATTCTGAAGAAAAAACCAATGAAGCACTAGAAGAATAGATAACGGTAGAAGAAAAGACTCCATCCATATATGTTCAGAAAAATCATCTAGAGACTCAAATATTGGGATAGAAAGAGGCAGGTGTGTATACTAGTGGGCTCCAGTATTGCAGTAATGATGATGCAACTCCTGGGACTCCCTTCTTTACTTTTATCAACCCGGTAGTTCGTAAGAAACTTGGAAGTGACGGTGTTGTATGCACAAGTACTAGCTCTTACTGCAAGCTGTCACTTGATCAACTGGCACAAGTTCGATAGGAGCTTGAGCCAACTTCTATGAGTTTTTAGAAGAATATTTTAGCTATGATGGATGAAATATAACTCAAAAGAGGATAGTATACTTATAGAAAGAAGCGGAAAGCTGAAAGGAAATGCAAACTGTAGCAAACCCTAATTTTACTGACTAACCCTACTAGTGCAAGAAAAGATATGAAGGTTGCTGAAATGGATTCCATTCACTCTTGGAAAGGTAAAATTCATGTGTCTAAGCTACTTCTAAAGGAAAATATGGAAAAATCATCTTTTTGTATTTTTGAGTAATCTTGCAGAATTATTATGCATGTGCTTTAACTACTTTTTACTATGCAAGGGTTTATTGGCGAAAGGAAATGGAGTGGGCTCTTGCAGGAGGTTGGGAAGGTGAGAAGAGGGACTAAGAGGTCCCTAGAACCCTTCTAGAGAATTCCATAGTGATCAGATCTCGAAAAACTCCTTGCATGAACTTTTACAGGAAGTCTACAAGGGTTCTACAGGAAGTTCTACAAGAAGTTCTACAAGAACAGGCCGAAAGTGGATTTTAGAGGGTTGATGGTGGAAAAGTGGTGGGAAAGTGGAAATTAAGGGTGGATAAGGATATTAAGGGTTCTAGGACCTAGTAAATGAAGTTAAGGAGTCATGAAGGTGGTTGGATTTGTTCAAGTATGGAGAGAACAATGTTGCACAAAAATGTAGAAATTAGGGCAAACTGGGAAAGTGTGGCAAAGGAAGGGAAGGAATCTAAAATTAGGGGTTGGAATCAATTTTATGATGGATGAAGGGTAGGTAGGAATGTATCACATGTGCTCTGCACACTATTTTCCAGAACTCGTCAAGCAAGGACTGAAAACCCAAAGATCTATCTATTTTGACCTAATCTAACCTAAAAACCAGAAACATGATGAACACAAGTTTATAGATAGGAAATCATGTAAGAGAGCTATGGAAACTGAGAAAGAACAAATCTAAACATGAAAACACAACTGATATGAACCTTTCCAACTTAAAATATAACACTAGCAATTGCATTGGAAGGCAAAAACAATGTTTTTGTGGCAGCAAGTATGCCTTGGTCTCAGCTCATGGTCCTAAGGAGGGAGAGATGAGATCAAGGACTGCTTTTTGGCCTTTTTGGCATGAAAGAATCTCTTAATAATCAAAATCAACCTAAGTAACAAAGCAAGATTTTAACCTAAATAGCAGAAACTATTCTATGAATGCAAGAAAAACACATAAAAGTACACAAAGGAGATACTGGAACTTGGGTTGGGCCCAACCCCAAGAGCTATAGCCTCCTAAGAAAGCTCAAAGCTGGTGCAAAGCGAGATTGATCTTCATTAATCCAAAATAATAGTCATGTCACAGAACTGTTTACAACAAGAGCTCAAAAATGAGCTGAAATGCAGAGCTGCACTAAAGTGCAAAAACAAACTGTTCAATAGCTAAACTACCAAGGCTTGAAGCCTTCCTACTTATGCAACATGAGGACTCCCAATAGTCCTCCTCAACTTTAGGAGCTTCGCTGCCCAAAACTGCAGTTAATCAGCCACTTCACTAAACCGGCTCGGCTACCCCTTGAAATCATCTTTGGTGGGCTGTTGAACTCCAAGCTGATGGTGGAGAACTTGAGGAAGGGGTCATTTAGTGCAAGAAACACCCCTCCTACAAATTCTCGGCCTTGTTCCTTCATATTTTGCTGCCAACTTGCTCATAAATGCCTAACCTTGGTCCAAAAGATGTCCAAAAGTCTACAATAATCTAGTTCATCAATCCTCTGAGCAACTAATCTAGTTCATCATCTTTGATTTCTTTGACTGTCTGTCTGACATCACAGGCTTCTGAGGTGATGTCCTCTTCTCGATCACGAAACCTTACCTTTCTCTCTACCTCCTCCCATTGCCTCTATTCTTCTTCTTCTTTAACCCCTTCCAGTAGTCCTAAAAGTAATGGAGGACTGAACTTTAGGCCAATCCAGTTAGCCTTTAGATTTTTCATTGATTGTTTATAAAATGGCACTCTTGCCAAAGCCTCCGTCACTCTGGTCAGGGAGTGGTATTCTATTATTTTCAGACTATGGGACAATGTTTTCCATCTCCTTGTGTAAGCATGAATGCAATTATCGCCAAACAATCTTTCCATGTCTTCAAAGTGAGCAATGGCCTAAGCTTAACTTTCAACGTAGTCTGGGAGAACTTGAGGGTTGTTGGCAAGGTGCTAATGCACATATACTAGAGCTAAGGGATCTTCTGGTTCTGCCCTGATCATGAGGGGCTCACTTAGCTCCCTGTCCATAACCTTCCAATTTTCTACTACCCTCTTTTCCTCATGGCTTAACCAAGAAGCCATATCCATGAGTTGTACATCTCCCAATGTAGCGTTAGGGTCCCATACATTCATGTTTGGAAATGCCAAGTTGTGTAAATATAATTCTTCTAACTTGGCCTTATCTTCAACTGAGCTATTGTCACACAAATACATAAACTGATTGTAATTCTAGAATTGAATGATGCCCCTTTGGGCCAATGTGTTAATTTGAAATTGCAACCATTTATCTTTAAGATATAATGCATAGGACTTAGTAGGTTGCCTACATTGTAAGGCTTCTACTGCCTAGCTGGCCATGCAGGCTATTTTGGCTTCTTTTTCTTGCAACTGTTGTTTTAAACCGTATATTTCTTCTGTTGCTTGAGACTCCTTTTCCTGCAGTAGTTTTGTCAGCATCTCAACATCAGCTTGTAGCTTTTCCTCTCTCTATTGTTTCTCGGTTATTTTCTTATCTACTGGAGGTCCTTCTTGCTACTGCTGCCCTCCCAAAATGGATGGCCTATCTTCCTTATGACCTTCCTATAGCTGCATCTTCTTTTTCAGCAGCTCATTCTCCCCCTGTAATTTGGCTCTTTCACTGCTTTCTATGTGCCTCACCATGGCCAACTCTCTTTTTTATTCTTTTAGCTATTCTTCCAGGTGGCCTATGTCTCGAACTCCCTTGGATTTGGAAATTCTCATCCAAGTGTGAGTCCTAACCCATTCCTATTCAAATGCAAAGAAAAGTGGTACAACAAACTTCTGTGGGATGATCTTCCGACTTTATAACAAGTTGTAATATGAACCCAAACTAGGTTGAGGCCTTGGTTCCATTATCTCCTTGCTCTTGTATTCTCCTTGTGATTGTTTGGTTGCCTTCTCCTCTAGCTTCTTAGTCCATTTTAACTTGGCTAGAGTTTCCTGTAGAGATGTTTTAGCTTCCTGTAGAGTTGCATTTGAGTCCATCATCCTAATTTTGTCTCTCCATGTGGAGGTTTTTGGGCTTCCTCTTTCATAGGTGATAGAAATCTTGGAAGGAGACTCTTCCTTCTGTTTAGTGGTTGTGTCCTCAATGACAATTGGTTCCTTTGATTGTGGCTGGGGTTTGCCAAGTTTGATCCTTGTGCTTCTTTTGGCTTTAAATTACATGGAGGTTTGCCTCTTTCATTTCCATTTTTGTTTTGTAGGTGTCCTTAATGTAGTAAGCACAGCTGCTACATCCCATGCCAACTTTTCTAGGGATTCCTCTTGTTGTTGTTCTTTTCCTACACTTCCTGTAGAAATCTCTATGCCTACTATTTTTGCCAGTGTTACTAGAATCTCAGGGTGTGTCTTTTCCTTTTCTTGTTGGGTACTTTCTTTGGTTATGGCAATCTTCTTTTGGGCTTTCTCAGCCTTTTCCTTTCCAACCTGTGTCCTTTTTCCCTTCTTTGTTCTTGCTGTTGTCTCTTTCTCTATTTTAAGCTCAGTAGTCTTGTCAAATTCTTCTTTTCTTTCTGCTCTTCCTCTATTTTGGCCTCTACTTGAATGTCTTGTGCTCCTTCATTATTGTTCTTCTCAATTTCCTCAGTTTTCTCCCCCTCATCACTGTTGGATGGGGTGATGTTCTCAGCCAAAGTTCTAATGTCATCATCCCTGGACATATTTTTGAAGATTTCCCAAGCTATGGGTACAATATAGGTGTGTAAAGAATCTTCCACCAATAGTTTGATGAGCCCATGGTGGGCCAACTGATCTAGGATCCCTTCATTTAGCTTTGTACCACACTCAATTAAGGACTGAAGGAGGAAATATGGGATGCTTAGTTTTTTGGCTGGAGGCAAGTCCATCCCATACCTTAATTCATGTAGCAACCATAAACGGTATCCGTAAATGATGCTAAACCTCCCTTCACATGTGATATACTTCATTATTTGATAACTAACTTCACTCCAGAGAGGAGGCAAGCTTGTCCTTCTAACCCCGTTTTTTTCTTCTACAGGATGCTCCTCAGGCAGAAAAAATATTTTCTTAGTAACTTGTCCCAATGATCTCTCCTCTTTGCTCCAAGGGAGCCCCAATGGTAGACCAGTAATTATATTGATGAGATCAGGTGTAAGTTCTAGGGTCAAACCCCTAAAACTAATTGTGGCATGTGTCTTCGAATGTGGTCTCAGGGACATCAAAAACTCTTCAGTTATCTCCTCATCATAACTGTGAATTCTATCAAAGAAGGATATCTAGTTTTCCCTGGTGAAAAGGTCCAACACCTCAGGGTTCTTGTGCAATTTGCTAGAGTCTAAGGGTTCTTTCCTTATGAATCCTTCTGGCATGGCATTGAGTGCTCTTTTTATGTTTTAACCAGAAAAGAAAATGCTCAGGTGGGAAAGAAAAATTTCAATCACTGAAACACAAGATATCTGAATTCAGTTTCTTTTGAACCCAAGAAGGAATGTCCTAGGTGCTTCTTTGCAATATCAAATGGTTTTCATTCTCCTATTTTAAATTGTTGCCAACCTGAATTTGACATCCTGGTTTTGAAAAGAAAGAATTTTTTTCTACAGAACAAGGGATAAGGACATAGGTTCTTTTCTCAGCACATAGATAGATATGCATATTCGGTTTTTCACACACACATACACAGGAAGGCCTTTACTACTGCATGTATCTTTCTTACATGATAATTTGAAAAAAAAAAGAATCGGGAGATTTCAAATGCAGAGAGAGAAAGAAACTGTGTAGACTCAGGGAAATATGTAGGCAGACTTTCAATTTTTCAATGCATAGGCAGACTTCCACTCTCTTTTTGAATCTATTGCCATGTTCAATTCACCACCTTACTCAGACAAATCATGCACATAGGAGTTTACCCAAGCCTACCTCATTTTGAGCTTGAATTCCGATGAAAATCTCAAGTTTTCTTTCTGTAGAGCCATTCTCTTCCTTTCCTGTAGAACCCTTCCTCTAGAAATCTCCCAACTCTTGTAGAATGAAATTGTGCTTCCGGTACAGCCTATAAGTGAGATATTTCTAAAAATAGGTAGGAAACTAGTGGAGGATGACTGGTTAACTACTCTGGAAGCGGTGGATGTGTACTCCAGTCGAGAACATCCTGAGTGTAGAATGAATGAAGGGTGGTGCATGTTTCAACTGAGTTGTCTTCTAACTGCGGGCGTGATTCGTGGTGAGGGGATGAGGAGGCTAGACCAGACCATTGATCGTACATCATAGCCATAATGTTTCTGCATGTTGTTTGACTGCCATCACCTCCGTTTCTCCCGTTATCCATCACCACCACTACCAGTCCCGAATATTTATTCCTAAATGGACACTCCACACGTGCTAGCTACACATCTAATTAGCAGTTTTGAATTTAATGGGGCTCGCTTGGATTTCATGAGGATGCGTAGCTGGCTGAGGGTGGCTAGTTGACTAGCCACCGATTCCACTCAATCTGAACCATTCCCATAGTCATGCAGCCTTGAAATATGAATTATGCAATTGAAGAATGAGTTTAGGCACTGACCTGCGTAGTCGCTGCTATGTTATGCAGATTTCAGATTTTGGAACCCATTTCTTCATTTTTTATTGCTTCTTGCACACTACATGATTAGCCTCGGGCTGTTGCTGATGTTCACACATTAAATTAGAGCTCCATGTATGTTTCATATGCCATACTTTGTTGTCCCTCTCTCTAGAGTATGTCTTTCAGAGGGATCAGCTGCTACAGGAATCCTGTAGGATTTCCTGTAGCTACTTCTCCTCCTAAAATGCAAGCTAGAATGAGCAGGGATACACTGCTAATGAGGGTCTCGACTGATAAGGAGTCTAGATGGAGAGTATTAGGTATGGTGAGTGAAAAAATGCTGCTTTGATTCGTCATTAAAAATGTTTGCTAGCAGCATGAAGGAAACATGATTTCTGTGTGTTACTATGCAGGGACATAAAAATGAGTGCAATGGAGGTGTACAGAGATGGAAAATCGGTGACATATGGAAATGGATGGAAGCAGAAAGGTTTACAAGCCTCATAGACAGATTCCCAACCTTCGGGTCCTCTTTTGAGATCGATTTCAGCTTTTCTATAGGTTCTATATGATCTTCTTGTAGAAGATACAAAATTTCCAGTAGAAGGTGAAATATTAGCCTGAATGAGACCAAATATTAGGAAAGGGTAATAGTCATGGAGGAATGGATTGTGAGGGATGCTTGCAACATAGTGCTGATTTCTCCCTTTGTTTTATGCGATCCTCCTAAACCTTGTACTGACCTTCCTGCAACCTGCAATTTATTCAACAGAAATTAGGTTTATTTTTTCTCTTCTTTTTTTTTTCTTTCTTAGTCTGAGACAGTTGGGGCGCCTCCAGGAGGTTTTCATCCTCATTGTTTGCTCAGGGTGCATCCAAGAGGTTTTCAGCCAAGGATATTTTATTCCTTTTTTCTTTTTTTCTGTGTTTTTTCTTTCTTTTTTTTGTGTGTGTTTTTCTTTTTCTTTTTTCAAGGTGTGGGTGGAGTGGAGAGAGGGACCTGCTCCACTACTAGCACTGATTTACCCAGAGATTCAACGAACTCCTGCTTAGGAAGTGGCTTCCTATAGATTTTCGATCGATGCCCATTGACGAGTATGGGGATGGCTTCTTCCTCATTGGTCCTAATGAGGAGTGAACCATTTTCATTGCATTTCTCCACTATATATGGTCCCAACCATCTTGTCCTCAGCTTCCCTTTGAAATCCTTGTACCTTGAATCACATAACAGTGCCGAATCTCCTGGTTGAAATTGATTTTTCTTTAAGGTGTCGGTCATGCCATATCTTTCTTTGAAGTTGGACTACCTTTGAGTGGAGAAGGGCCTGCATTCTGTGTTCATATAATCCATTCAGTTGCAGTAATCGTTCCTGTTGTGCATGGTTGAGATCTAGGTCTAGCTGAGCTGCCAACCTCAATGAGTTATATTCAAATTCTATGGAAAACAAAGCCTTCTTCCCATAGACCAGCTCATAGGGTGTGAAACCTGTTCTAGTTTTCCAAGTAGTGTTATAGGACCAGATGGCCTCAACCAAGTGATCTGCCTAATATTTTCTGTTGTTGCCCAACAAATTAGTCAAAATCTCTTCCAAAGCTCTGTTAGTGAATTCCACCTATCTAAGGTGGAATTTCTGTGCTTAATCATGTAATGAGTGAGTAGGTCTTCAATCAGGTTAGAGGTAAACTGACTTCGTTGATCTGTGATTAGTTCTTTTGGGTAGCCAAACTTGCAGAAGATATTTTCCCTCAAGAACTCCACTACTTTTTCTTCTATTGTTGCCTTGATTTCCCTTGTTTCCTCCCACTTGGTTAGGTAGTCCATGCACACAATTATGTAATACTTTTGTTTTGATGGAGGGTTGATAGGACCCACATAGTCCATGCCCCACTTCTAAAATGGCCCGAAAGTTACTTGGTCTTGTAGGGGCATCTCATCCCTTGGAGTTGGTTTCCCCATCCTTTGACATCGATCACATTGGCTAATGTATCTCTTAACATCTTGATGAAGAGTGGGCCAATAATACCCTACCTGTAGAATTTTGAAGGTGATTCTTTTTGCTGCAAAGTGGCCTCCACAGGGCCCATCATGATAGGTTAGGAGGATGTCAAAAACATCACCCTCCCTGACACAAGGCCTCAAAATCTGATCTAGGCCAAGTTTAAATAGGCTGGCCCCAATCCAAGTGAATGGGGCACTTTTCCTCATGATCTTGCTCTTATCTTTTAAGGATAGGTGTGGTGGAAACTGTGCTAAAACCAAGTAATTTTCTATAGTAGCAAACCTTGGAGAGAGTACTGAAATAGAAAATAGGTGTTCATCTGGCATTTGATCATACATCGTCCCTTCTTCACCAGTAGGTAAATCTAGTCTAGACAGAGAATTATCAAAAACATTTTCCTTACCTAGCTTATCAGCAATGGTCAAATCAAATTGTTGCAATAAAAGTAACCATCTAATGATACGGGCATTTACATCAGGTTTATTCATCAAATACCTAATTGTAGCATGATTAGTCTGTACAAATGTTTCATAACTAATGATGTAGTGCCTGAACTTGTTTAGGGAATGGACTATAGCTAGGAGCTCTTTCTTGGTTACAGTATAGTTTAACTCTTCCTTAGAAAGGTTTTTACTGACAAAATATATGGCATATGGTAGCTTCTCTTCAACTTGTCCTAAGGTTGTTCCTATGGCTTCGTTCGAGGCATCTGTATGGATGTGGAAAGGTAGGGCCCAGTTTGGACCTCTCAAGATTGGGGTAGTTACTAGCTTACCTTTTAACACATCCAGAGCCCCTTGACAGTTGTCAGTCCATATAAACTCAACATATTTCCCCAAAAGAGCAAAAAATGGAGAGGCTAGCTTACTAAAATCTTTAATGAACCTTCTATAATATCCTACTAAGCCTAGAAAACTCTGAACATCTCTTGCCTTTTGAGGAGGTGGGACCCTTTGGATGATAGCAATCTTGTTGGGATCCACTTGTAATCCTTGCTGAGAAATTGTATGACCTAGCATGGTCCCTTTAGTCATTAGGAATTCAAATATTTCAGGACTGAGGGATAGGTTCATTTCAATACACTTGGTTAAAACTTTTCCCAGGTTAGTCAATGTTGCTTGGAAGTTAGAACCATAAGGGGTAATATCATCCATATAGATTTCCATCAAATCATGAACTGACTTAGCAAATATGCTTAGTGCTGCTCTCTAGAATGTGGCAGGAGCATTGCATAACCTGAAGGGAAGGACCCAGTAGGCAAAGGCACCCCATGGACAAGTGAAAGTGGTCTTATCTTGGTCTTCCAGGCCGACTTGGATCTGATTATACCTGTTAAACCCATCCAGGAAGGAAAATAAATTCTTCCCTCCCAGGAAATCTAACACATGATCTAGGAAAGGCAAAGGGAAATGGTCCTTCTTAGTAGCTTTGTTAAGTTTTCGATAATCTTCACAGATTCTCCACTTGCCATTTTTCTTGGGCACAAGCACCAAAGGAGAAACCCACTCGCTGTCAGAGATGGGGTAGATGAACCTTACATCCATCAACTTTTGCAGTTCTTCTTTGACAATGTCCTTAAGGGCTGGCTTCATTCTCCTCTGAGCTGACTGACTGGCTTACAATCCTCTTTAATGTAAATGTGATGGGTACAGACTAAAGGGTGGACTCATTTCATCTCCTTATAGCTTCAAGCAAAAACACCCAAATGGTTGTTCAATAACCTATATAGCTCTTTCTCCCGAGATGGGGATAGGGTTGAGTTGATATTAAAGGTTCTTTCAATGCCAAATTCCACATTCTTAACTCAGAGAGAGGTCGGATCTGCTACACTAAGATCCACTAAAGCACTGGCTTGGGTGTCTTCTCCTAACTCCTTTAATGGCAGCGCACTGGGAGGTGGATTTTGAATCAAATTCTCAATAAGGTCATCCTCGGTTTGAGGACCTCCCCTGCTGGCTTCCACTGTGCACAATGGTGTAGAGTAGACTTCATCCTCATCTTCCTCCTCCAACCAGAGAGGTAAGTCATGTTCTAGCAGAGGTTGGGCAGGAGGATATAGTACTAGCTATTTGGACATAGGCCCATTCTTAATGGTCATGCTCCCAACTCGACAACTTATGTAAGCATCTGTAATAGCTAACCAAGGCCTTCCCAAAATGAGGG
>APFE030323481.1:1431-28445 GCA_000404065.3 Pinus taeda
AGACTTTGGATCTGCAAATCCAAAGCCTAAAGGACAAAGCCAAGGCAGGGTGACCCAAGACAACCCATCGAAGCTGCAAGAAAAGAACAACACCACGAAGCCGAAGAAGGACACAGGAAAGTGGTGTGAGTTCCATAAGAGTCCCACTCATAACACAAGTGAGTGTCGAACAAAGTAGTCGTTGGTGGCCGAGTTGAAGGTTTCCGAATGAGATGCATGTTCTGACCCTGAGCCAGAACCCGACAAGCGGAATGGCAAAGGGAAGGAAATCATTGATGCGGATCCCAACGCCACTGTTGACACCGCCAAGATCCAGAAGAATGAGCTGGAAGACCCAAACTAGGGGGAGCGTCTTTTCCACTCACAGATGTGGGTGAAGGGTTCACTGCTGCAATTCATTGTCGACAGTGGCAGCCAAAAGAACCTTATTTTAGCAGAGGTTGTGAAGCGGTTGGGCCTACCGACTACACGACACCCACAACCGTACAATATCGGGTGGCTTCATGAAGGACGAGATCTCAAAGTGCGCCAGTAGTGTCGCCTTCCCTACAACATCAAGCCCTTCACAGACGAGATATTGTGTGATGATACACCTATGGATGTTTGTGATGTATTATTAGGCCAACCATACTTGTGGAGGCGACATGTTGTGTATGAGTCAAGGCCTCGTGCTGTCATTATTTCTTTGAATAATTCATTATAAAGGATACTAGAGGTAGCCCCACCTACTGCGACATCTTTGATCACTGCTAAGAAAGGCAACAAGCTCATCTCCCAGACCAGGAAATTCATCTGTTTGGTTCACTCCCAAAGTAAGGGGAAGATTGTCACCACATTCATGACCCCCGCGAAGGGTTCGTCCATGCAGCAGTAACAGCAAATGGATACGGTCATGACAAGACACAGGAACAACTTCTCCTCACCCACAGGGGTACCACACAAGTTTCAGGTGGGCGACAAAGTTTGGTTACATCTACAGAGAGAACGCCTTACCAGAACCCATTAGAAACTCAGGCGACTCCGACATGGTCCTTACACCAGTACCAAGACTACGGGAAACAATGCTTTGAAGCACAACATTCCTCCATTCATTGGCTTGCACCGAGTGGACCATCGTCGACCATGCTTCCCACCATTTCTGGACACATCAGAGATTGCGGAACATCTCACTAGAGGCCCAACTTAGCAGAAGCTTCCTCATCTCAGGGAGGAACTCAACACAATGGGGACCATTGCTTCCGAATGGGGGAGGAATGATCCAGGTTGATGTTGGTGGCCACCCACCTATCCCATTTGGACCCGCACAACTATCCATTTCAACATTTTCAGTTTCCTTAATTGTAGCACAACTTACTATTTTTAGCAGTTTTTCGGGTCCTGAACTTCCGGAGCCGTTTTAAGGCCCTAAATGACATTTTTTGGGAAATCTGGGGGAAACATTGATTTGAGGGCTAATGTTGCCCTTCCCAAACTGGTAGTTCTCGGATAGATCTTTCTAACAAGCTATCGTACGCGTTAAACAGAGATCGTATGCCAATGTTACGACCCCTGGAAGTTGATGTACCAATTTACCCAAACAGGGCCCACAATTCGGCGTTTCATCTTCTAGGGTTAGGTTTTGGAATGTTAAGGGTTTTCCATTGTTTCTCAACAATAGGCCTTCTAGCCCTCCATTGTTAAACAGTTCAGAGGCAGTAGCCACACAATCTCTTCTCAGAGATAAGCTACCACGCCCTAGCGGTATTGTCCATTTCTGGTTGTAAGCTATTCCAATGTATTTTCCCCATTTAATGAAATGAAGTATTATTTGTTCTGTTGCATCTTTGTGTATATGATTAATCTCTATATTTTGTTGCATTCCTTTTAAATCCAGATCAGTGGTATCAGAGCGGTATGCTTTTTTCTCCTGTTTTTCTTTGGCATGTCCACACGAGGTCGGGATATAAGGAGTTAGGGCTTGAACTGGTCGAACCTTTGCAAGACCAGCCTTGCAAATCCCGAAGACCTCCCATGGCAGATGAGAAGAAAGACGAGGGGGTAGGAGATCTTATCAAAATCTTGCTCGAAGAAGCCCTCGAGCGACAACGAAATGCGATGATGGAGAGCTTTGCCCAGATCCTTCAGCGGCTACCTAGAAGCGACACATCGGCTTCCAACAGCTACTCTGGAAACGCCATGCCCTTTAAGGTACAAGTTAATTTTGAAATCCCCATCTTCGAGGGTCAAATAGAGGCAGATGTTGTAGATAAATGGTTAAATCTGCTAGAGGGTTATTTTTCTGTTCATGAATTTTCAAGTCGAGAAAAGATTGTTTTCGCTCTTCTTAAAGCAGCACCCCATGTCAAGGACTGGTGGGAAACCTACTGCAAGCAGAAGGATGAAAATACCGGCTCACTATTTTCAGCCACACCCACTTCGGATTCATTCCGAGATGTTGTCAAGGTGCAGTACTACCTTGTCAAAAGCTATGAGGACAAATACATCGGATGGACCACACTGCGGCAGGGGCGGGACCAAGATATGCCGGAGTTCACCAACATTTTTCATACCCTTCGCACACAGTTGGGTATCAAAGATTCTGAGCTGCATCTGGTACTCAAATACCGTGGCTGCTTACACAGATACATCCAGGAAGAGATGGAGTTCCTGAACATCTCCTCACTCAGCACAACGTACCGATACACTGTCAAAATCGAGCAAAAGTTCAAATAGAAGAAGCGAGACTTTGGATCTGCAAATCCAAAGCCCAAAGGACAAGGCCAAGGTGGGGTGACCCAAGATAACCTGTCGAAGCCGCAAGAAAAGAACAACACCACGAAGCCAAAGAAGGACAAAGGAAAGTGGTGTGAGTTCCACAAGAGTCCCACTCATAACACAAGTGAGTGTCGGACCAAGCAGTCATTGGTGGCCGAGCTGAAGGCTTCCGAATCAGATGCAAGTTCTGACCCTAAGCAAAAACCTGACAAGGGGAATGGAAAAGGGAAGTAAATCATTGATGCAGATCCCAGCACCACTGTTGCCACCGCCAAGATCCAAAAGAATGAGCCCGAAGACCTAGAGGAGGGGGAGCGTCTTTGCCACTCACAGATGTGGGTGAAGGTTTCTCCGCTGCAATTCATTGTCGATAGTGGCAGCCAAAATAACCTTATTTCAGTGGAGGTCGTTAAGCGGTTGGGCCTACCGACTACACCACACCCACAACCGTACAGTATCGGGTGGCTTTATGAAGGACGAGATCTCAAAGTTCACCAACATTGTCGCCTTCCCTATAGCATCAAGCCCTTCACAGACGCAGTATTGTGTGATGTTACACCTCTGGATGTTTGTGATGTATTATTAGGCCAACCATACTTATGGAGGTGACATGCTATCTATGAGTCAAGGCCTCGTGCTATCATTATTTCTTTGAATAATTCATTATACAGGATACCGGAGGTAGCCCCACCTATTGCCACATCTTTGATCATTGCTACGAAAGGCAGCAAGGTCATCTCCCAGACAAAGAAATTCATCTGTCTAGTTCACTCCCAAAGTAAGGGGAAGATTGTCACCACATCCATGACCCACGCGAAGGGTTCCTCCATGCAGAAGCAGTAGCAAAGGGATACGGTCATGACAAGACACAAGAACAACTTCTCCTCACCCATAGGGGTACCACACAAGTTTCAGGTGGGCGATAAAGTTTGGCTACATATGCGGAGAGAACACCTTACCAGAACCCATCAGAAACTCAGGCAACTCTGACATGATCCTTACACCAGTACCAAGGCTACGGGAAACAATGCTTTGAAGCACAACATTCCTCCATTCCTTGGCTTGCACTGAGTGGACCGTCGTCGACCATGCTTTCCACCATTTCTGGACACATCAGAGATTGCAGAACAGCTCAGGATTTCCCCAGGTTATTTCTTTTGTGTTATGTGTGATTGATTTCTCATTCTCAGTTATATGTGTTCTTATTGATCTTGCTCAATTCGATTAAGCTTCCACAAAGTTTTTTGTAGAAGTAGATCTTGTATTTTGCTTTAGTCTATTGCATAATCTGTTGATATATAATGGGAATTTCTACACCTTGTTCCTATTACATTAATAAAGGGGTTAGGGTCGGACCCTAACATGCCACCCCCCTTCAGAAGCAACCTTTTCCTCAAGGTTGGAGCTATGAAAATTGTTGGAGAATAGTTGTCGGTTCCCATGTCACATATTTTAGTAAGGTGTCTTTCCAATGGATGAGGAATTCCTTGACAGTGTGACTGTGAAGATGAATTTCCCATGAATTGACTAGGACCAATTCTGGTCAAAGCCAAAGAGAGCCTTCCTCATCCAATTCAAGTAGTATGATTTGAACCTTGAAATTTTTACCCACTGCTTTCTTTAGGCAAGAGATATGGAAGATTGGGTGGATTTTTTAGGTTACAATGAATTACCTGATAAAGACTATAATATTTGTGTGCTAATTTCTAAAATCATTTTTCTTTAAAGGTTGTCTGCTTATAAGGCTGGAGGCGAATAAACACTTGGTCGCCTACTTGAAAATACCTTTCAAAGCGATGTTGGTCTACCTGTTGCTTCATCTTGTTTTTAGCTCCGTGGAGATTATCCTTCATAAGAGCTAGAGTGGTGGCTCGGTTCTGAAGAAGCTTATTAATTTCTTGTACTTTGGAATATCCAAGGAGATAATAATTCAAATAATATGGGAGTTTGCCATACACTACCTCACATGGTGTCATCTTGGTTACATCATGATAATTAGTATTATACCACGATTCTGTTAAAGGTAACCATTACACCCATTGATGTTGTTTGTCAAAAGCAAAGCACTGCAAATAGGTCTCTAAACATTTTTTTATTGCTTCTGTTTGACCATCTTTTTGGGGGTGATATTCTAAAATAATTTGGAGTTGCATGTCATTTAACATGAATAAATATTGCTAAAATTGGCTAGTGAAGGTGGGATCTTGATCAGACACAATAGAAGTAGGCATGCAATGCATTTTGAAAATATGATCAATGAAAACTTCAGCCACCAATGTTGGAGTGAGGGGATATGGTAAGGAACAAAAATTGGCATATTTGGAGAGTTGGTCAACTACCACCATGATAAATGACTTGTTTCCTAATTTAGGAAGACCTGTAATGAAGTCCATGGAGACATCTACCCATATAGAGGCAAGCAGTAGTAGTGGTCTTAAGGTCCCTAGTGTCTTCACTATTTCCCTTTTGTCGCACTAGCAGATGTCACACTCAACTACAAATGTAAGAATATCTTGTTTCATCCTAGCCTAAAAGAAGGAGCGCCATGCCTAAGCATAAGTCTTTTAAAACCTCAAATTCCCTGCAATTGGCGAGGAATGTAGCTCAGCTAAGATACACGATTTAAGTGTGGAGTTAGGAGAGATAACCACACGATCCTTATATTGAAGGATGTCTTTCTCCCAAGTATAATCCAATGGGGGGTTAGGATCCTCTTGTAGCATTTTAATTATTTGGGAAAGAGATGAATGGTTAAACCATACATTGCTTGCCTTAATCCAAGTTGGTATGGGAAAAGATAGTGATAAGAGAGTGGCACCTCCTCAAATTGTCTAGACAAGGCATCTTCCACAACATTTTCTCTACCCTTTTTGTAGACTTATCTCATAGCATAGCCCAACTTTTGGTGCATTTTGGTAAGCCATTTTTTTCGGAGAGGATAAACGCATCTCCAAAGAATACTTCATGCTATGATGATCAATTTTGATATGGAAACATCGCCCAAGCAGGTATGGTCACTAAGTGTCGATTGCAGGTAGGATGGCCATTATCTCCTTCTCATACGTAGATTGACTTGAGTTCCTTCATCTTAATGCTTGGGTTGTCAAGGCTAGTGGTCAACCTCTTGTGTTAACACTGCTCCAATTTTAGTGCCGGAGGCATCACATTCTACAAAAAATGGTATTGTGAAATTTGGGAGAGCCAACACTGGGGTGGTGCATATAGCTTGGTTGAGTTCCAGGAAGGCCTGTTGAGATGCTATATTCCATAGAAATGCATTTTTCTCGAGAATATTTGTTAAGGGTTTGAAAATGTATCCATAATAAATGACAAATTTTCAGTAGCAGTTGTGAGGCCCAAAAATACCCATAGACTCTTCAAGGTCCTGGGTTGTGGCATTTATTGCATTGCCTAAATCTTCTTAGGACCCACCCTTACTCCTTCGTGACCCAAAATGTGGCCCCAATACTCCACCTCCTCCATCCCAAAAGAGAACTTGGACAATTTAACAAATAATTTATTATCCTTCAAAAGTTGCAATATCTTGTCAACTTGTTGAAGATGTGTGTCCCATGTTTTGCTGTAGATAGGTATATTGTAAAAAATGACCAGGACAAACTTTCAGAGATATGGTTTGAGAAGGTGATGCATGAGATTCTGAAAGGTGGATGGTGAAATACAAAGACCAAAGGGCATAACCAAGAATTCGTTGTGGCCTTCATGGGTTCTGAAAGTTGTCTTGGGAATGTTTGGTTCCTTCATTCTGATTTGGTGATATCTTGAATGAAGATCCAACTTAATAAAGAAGTTAGTGCCATGGAGTTCATCAAGGAGATTTTCGACTACTGGAATAGGGAATTTATCCTTCATTTTGAGGTTTTTGAGGGCCCGAAAGTCAGGACACATGTGCCACTCCCTGTATTTCTTTAATACCATGACTAGTGGGGACAAATTGGGGCTTGGGCTGGGATGAATAACACCTGCCTCTAGTAGCTCTCGAATAATATTTTCAATCTCATTATTTTATGTGAATGGAAACCTATAAGGGTGAACATTTGGTGATTGGTACTAGGAATTAAAAAAATGTTATGGTCATGCTCACCACGTGACAAGGATAGCTCCTTGGGTTTTTCAAATACCTATTGGCGATTACCCAACACCTGTTGGAAATATGGATGAATGGTGGCAGGGTTGGATTCAATGGATTGGATTGAATTGTATTAAAAACTATCATATGGTGTCACTTTTTAAAAATATTCTCCATTCGATGCGAACTGATGATAGTAGGAGAGTCTGTCTAGAGTCCCCTGGGTGTATGAGTGTGTCCATTTTGCTTGAAGCTCATATATAGCTCCTAGAAGTCCACGATAATTGGGCCTAGTGTTATAAGCCATTCAACTTGAAGGATGATGTCACAACCTCCCATTTCAATGTCAAACATGCTAGTTTTAAGGTAATAGTCCCCCATATGGAACTTAATGTTCTCACAACGCCCTTGACATTTCATGGCGCCCCCATCAGATATGAGGGTTTGAAAATTGAATACTGCCCCCAAAAAATAATGAACAATCTCAGTTACCCATATATGGACAAATTATGTGTGCTGCCACTATCAATCAACACCAACACTCGTATATGCTTATTAATAAAGCCTCTTATTTTAAGCGTTTGTGGAGAAGAAATTCCTACTAGTGCATGGAGTGAGATGATCAGTTTTTATGGCATTGTTGTTATATCTGCTACTTCTTCAATGGCCATTTTAGGTTCCTCTTCCTCCTCCCCAAACACTTTAGATAAAGGAACCTCATTACGTGGGATAGTTTTAGTCACGTCAATCTAAAAGAATTTTTGTTCCTTGCACTTGTGATTTGGTGAATATTTCTCATCATAGTAGTAACATATTCCTTGTCTTCTCCAATCAACCATTTTTGTTGGAGGCACCTTTTAAACCTTAAGGGTTTCGATGAGGCCACGAGAAAGGTGTGAATGTGCCTTTGATGGGAATGAGAAATGACTGGATTTTGAATTTATGGCATTTTCTTCATCAAAAGCTTTGTGACAAGCCTCCAACCAAGTAGCGGGTTTGTGCATTTGAACATTTGCCTGGATTGCTTCCTTGAGGCCACTAATGAAACATTCCATGTAAAAGTCATCCCCTAGTCCCTCGACGGTCCAAATGACTAGTTGTTCAAATGCAATGAATTCTCGCATTGTACTATTTTGTTTGAGTTTAGTGATGTGACCCATAAAGTCAATGTTCTTGTCATAACGAGAATGCACAAATGGATTTAGAGAACATATTCCAAGTTGGATTTTCGACATAGCATTTGTTATGCCATTTACACCACTGCCAGTGTTCTTAGTCTAAGTATAGGGATCCCGCATGTATTTTGGTCTTATCATCCTAGATATTATTAAGTTAGAAATATTTTTCCATTTGTGCCACCCACACAGCCAAGTTGGAAACGTAAAATTTGTAGATGTCAATCTTGGGTGCCTTACTGCTAGAATAGTGGTGACCTCCTATGAAGTTGTGAGACCTCTCATATCCATGGTGGTTGGGTGCTCCTTCCAAGTCGACTTATTCATTGTTCCCATTCCCTCTGGTTACTTTAGCCCTAAGGTGCATCTCTATGGAGTCTAGGCGCAAAGTAATGAGAGTCAGGGAATTTGTAACTACTTCTCGAACTGAGGTAGTGATGTTATCTTTTATGGAAACCACCCTTTTCTCGAAGTTTTCCATAGTTTAGGCCCTCGTAGCTACCATATGATTTCTTAGGTTAACAATTTTGGCTTATTTAAAATTAACATGACTGTAAGGAGCGTTTTTAAAAATAAATCACGTAATCTAGGGCAGAAAATTTGAAATGGTCACAAATCACAAATCATGTAATCCTTCCCTAAAATCTCCAAAAATTGACTTGAAATCTATCGCCCACTATTTTCCGTCACAAAAATTTATACAAAAAAACTAATTTTAAATTAGCAAGATCTCATCTGTTTGGACTCTGGTTCATATATGTTTTTTTGAAATTGGGTATTTTCTCGAGAGGAATTCAAATCTACAACTATTTTCTGAAGATTATGCACCAAAATTTTAAAAAATTGACTTAAAAGTCACCACCCATTGTTTTCTCGAGAGGAATTCATATCTGCAATTGGTTTATGAAAATTTGCCCCAAAATCTCCAGAAATTTACTTGAAAACCATTGTCCACTGGTAAAAGTGTTACTCCAAACTGATTAATACTCTGATGACAGAAAACCTAATTTTTTATGCTGCAAAATGGGTTAAAAATTGGCTGCTAATCAAGAGGAAGTGAGGTCACTATAGTAGTAAAGGATGTTCAGGTTCTACTAATCATGAAATACCACATGGATCCAACAATAGTACTTAGCCCAATCTTTCATATCACTAACTAAGGAGTCTAGATCGTGCCCTTTGCCATACTACTTGACTGCCCCTGATATGTGTAAGTAGTCTCCCTGAGCATTGTCCTTAGTGTACTGAAACAACAAGATGACCAACAACTTATCTAAGGTTGGTTTCATGGTAACCTTAGGGGACTTCTGAAATACCAGAGGTACGTAGAAGAGCAATCTATGTATAGGTGTTGTTTAATGTGCTTCTACTTGAAGGGACACCAATAAGGGTTACAAGGGAGTCCAATAGACTTGACCACCTCTTGTATTTCCTACGTGTATGCTTCCCCAACCACAGGTTGATGTCCGTAACGATATATCTCTATAGGTAAGAAGATGTTAAAACATGTCTCTAGCATATTTTAATTTTTTGCTAAAATATATGGTGCGACTGGCCGAGGAAAGAACTATGATACCACTTGTAATGTGCTTAACCTACAAAATATACCAGAATACTAGAAAACACTAGAGAAATCATGTTAGAGATTAAGGAAAAATGGAAATATTATATTGTGAGCAGAAGGAAATAATTTTCACTTTCCTCTTCGAGTGGGTATCCTCCAAGAGAGCATAGCTCAATTACAACAATACTTGACAAAACTTTCCCTCTCTATATTTAACTATATATAGTTTCTTGAGATCCAAAATCCTAACTATTTGTGGTCCCTTGCATAATGTGGGTTAACCACTTTATTTATTACCTATGACCTGTTTATTTATCAACCTTAACTAAACTAACTAATTGTGGTCCCTTTTTAGAATGAGGGTCAACTACTTACAATCATCATTAATACAAGTAACCACTTATGGGATTTATTTACTAAGCTAACTAATTGTGGTCCCTTTTTAGACTGATGGTTAACCACATATAAGCATCATGACTCTTACTAGGCCCCTTGTGCCTATTACATTAATAAAGGCGTTAGGGTCGGACCCTAATAGTAAATAAATACATCAATGAGCCTCACAAATTTATAATAGATGACTGTTTGGGGAGGAGGGGGCGCACTCTTCATAATAGAACTGAATGAAGTGGACTATGAGGTGGACAATCCATGTGTTGATGGAATTGTACCAAAGAAGACTTAATTCATATACATTCTAATCCATTAGATCCTATGTGATCCGTGCCGATCTTAGAGCCCGACATAGTTGCATTTACTAGTTCTGATATGGGGAAAAGGAGAGGGTGGTGGATCATTTTGGAGAATCTATGCTTGTGAAAATTGGCAAAGGTCTATCTCTTTCCCTTTGTAAATTGTATGTAATAGATCTTGACCCAAAGACAAATTGCATGAACGTTATGAAGTCATGAAAAGCTTCGACTACGATGGTAGGGTGGGATGTTAGGTAGCCTAGGTCTTGATTCTCTTACAACATGGTTTAGTTGGGAGGTTTGCATGGAAAGAATCGTTTAGACATCTTTCAAGAGATGGATGGAGAATTATTGAGTTCATGTGTTGGGTTATTTTCTAATTTTCCATATTGTTTCGCAGGGATGGTTCTGTGTGGTATTATGTTCAGAGGAAGAGGTATCAAATATCCTTAATTGGGACTAAATATACGGGGATTTTGACTTTATTATGCAGACGTGGTGCTTGGAATCTGATCTAGTTTGTGAATATATGTTAATACAAAGAGTTTGGTCCATATTTCCTATATTGTGCATGTCGTTTGGGTCAAAAACTTCTATAAAAGCCTACAGGAATACATTGGGTCATTTTGTTGGTCTTGAAGAGGATTGTCTTATAAAGATTGATCATTGTTTCACATGGATAAATATAGAGGTTGACCTCAAGGAAGGGTTTGTGGAGGAGCTTGAGCTCACGTATCATGGATAAAAGTGGATGAAAATCATATACTATTGGTGAATTTCTTTTCATTGTTATACATGTAAGTGGGTTGGTCATTTTATTGAACAAAGCGACTATAATTATCGAGGTCTCAAAGCCTCAAAAACTAATTGGATCCAAAAATACCTAGCTCCAGTGGTCATCTCTCCTTAGGAAGATTCAGGTCTAGTCTTAGATCCATAAAACAAAGTGGACACATACACCTCTCCACTGGTGACATAAAATAATGGGACAAAGCTTGGAATTCTCTTTGAAAATGAGAATCTTGATGAAATTTGTATTATGGATGATCCATTAATTGAAATATATCTTAAAAGGCTTGCTCCCCTTATTTAATTTTCATTTCTTTGTTCTTTGTGCCTTCTTAAGAGAATGCACCCCTACCTATCCTTTTGTCGCCTAACTCGATAGACACTAGCCTAATATCTTGTACTACTCCTTCAATTTTAGTTGGATATTCAAAACCCACTTCTGGGAATTATTCGAAAGATAATCGGTATGATAAATCACTATATTCTCAATGTATAAAGGTTAATGGTAACAAGAAATATAATATTTGATATTGGTTCAATCATTCTCAAGAGGAAATATTTAAAGGAGGATTGGTGGTGGACCTTTCCACATTAAGCCACGTAGGAAGAAAGTCATACCTTTCCAAGGTTGAAAAAAATCCAAAGATGACATAAAACTAGGTAGAAAAAATAATATTCTTGGGGTCCTTGGAGAAAAGAAAGCCCCTATCTGGGTTTTAAAATTATTTTCTTATCTCTTAACATTAGGGGTTTTGGGGGCACCCCTAAGAAGCTTTCCCTCAAAAGGATCTTTCGAGCCCACTTCCTAGACATTGTTATACTCCAAGAAACATTGATATTTAGAGAAAAAGATAAATTTTTCATAGTGCCTTAACTTAAAGATAAGACCTTTTTTTCCCTTGACTCTGATGGCTTATATAGTGAGTTGATCACTACTTGGAATCCTTCTTCGAAGGAAAATTTCTCATGTACATATAGTAATAGCATCTCAGTGGAATTGGAATTCAAACCTAGTAATTCGATCTAGAATGTATTAAGTCTTTACAACCCATACACCAATAGAAGACACTTTTGGGAAGATCTTTGTTCTCTTTTATTTTCTAATAATATTCCTACTATCTGAGGTGGGGAATTAAATCCGGTTACTTCTATCAGCAAACACTACAACATAGTGCACTAAAATCTGATGGCCTAGTGTCGGATTTTCGACATATTTACGTCATCACTTCGATGGGCCTTGTTTTCCCAGCCCATCAATGCAACTTGGTTGAATAATTGACAGGAAAAATTTCCATTAGATATATGAAAACAACCTCTAGTTGGATATGTTGTAGCATCCATTTTCCTCTTAATTTTATTTTCAATTTATTGCCAAAAAAAAATCTATGTTATAGCGGAAATAAGAGGAAATGCGGAAATTTGAAAGAAATTACTTATTTTATATTATTAATGGCTTTTGAATGTGCGAAACCCATGAGGAGATATGATTCGTCTGCTTGGAAGGCAACAGATCCAACAGTAATCGCGCGGTTAATAACCGCGAGGGTTAATTAAAAATCGGACGTGATAAATTATAAAGTTGAGTTAAAACCTCAGTTGATGAGGGTCGTCTGCTTGCAGGCAACATATTCGACAGATATCGTGTCGAAAAGTGCACAGATTTTATTTGTAAAATCGGACTGGATAAGCCTTTTAACTACAGTTTTATTTCCTATCAGTTTCATGAGGAAGTCAAAGGCTTGTTGAAAAAGCGAACACGATAAGGTTTTGTTTAATAGATTTAAAGTCTTTTTGAGTTCTAAAGGGTTGGATTGTCCATTGAATGGGTGATTGGACGATGATCATGCTCAAATGTGTGCGTGGGTTCACAGCTCAGGTGGAATTGATATGTAATGATTTGGGGCTTTATTCCTTTGGTTTCTGGAAATGATGGTTGGTTGGGTTTCCTTGCATTTTAGCCAATCAGAACATTTCTGATGCATACGTTCGGCCAAGTCCATGCACGGAGTTTTGTTAAAATGCAGTGTGTTGTGTTAAAACAGTTTAACTATTATTAGAAAATCTACAAAGAAACTTCATCAGCAACTAAGGCATAGATCTAAACAACGAGCAACCATCATCAGTTTTCTAATTTCTGTTATTTCCTGTTATTTATTTTTCTTGAGAATGAGTTGTCTTTTATCCTCTAATGTAATATTCTGTAGTGATTTTTACTTTAGATAGTTAGGAGATAGTTAAGCAATTTGAAAGTTTTGGTGAATACCAATTGTCTCATAATGTATAAAAAGAGGAAAATTTACAGGGAGAGGGTTCAAATTTTGAAGAACCTAAAGACTAGGCCACTGTATTCTTGATAAAATCGTTGATTAATGAAAGAATCAGAAGTTTTCCACACATTGTTGGGCATGAGTTTGTGACTTCTTTGTCATGTGTAATCATATGTCTTCTTCTTTTAAGTATGGTAATGAAGCAGAAAATCTTTATTTGTTTATGTAAATGAAGTTAAAATTCCTTAAAAGAGTGCTCCTATACTTGAAGTTTTTACCTCTACAATTCTTCTAATTTACATATAGTAGTTTTTGTGTAAAACAACATATTGTTTTTAAATTCTCTAAGTGTCACAAATAGTAGATTCTGTGTAAAACAACATATTGTCTCTGATTTCTCTTAGAATTATTCATTCAACATTCATATTCAACAATCAAATGGAATTTTGAGACTTTCATGTCACCTAGGTATTGAGGGTTAAAAACCAGGTCTTTCTGGTCCTTCATTTGAGAATACAACATACAATTAAGTGACAACTAAGTGACATAAACAATAAGCATTAATGTCTTAAGCACAATTTCTACACAACAAATAAATTGGTTTCTTAAGGGACAACAACATAAACAATGAACCAGAGACAAATACTCTATTTAGTATTTGATGAATTATGTGTGATATAGCCCATGAAACCTCATTGGAAAGTCCACAAATTTGATGATAAAATTCCAATGACAGGGCATCGGATACCTGACTACAAAGTCTCCAACATCTAGTTGGCTAAATGGAAAATAAGAGAAAAATATTTTTTCAAATATTCGACTCAAAATCCATCATATTTCTGACATAGTTCTACTAGAGAATCGAAAAATTCATTGATAGGAATCCGACGACGGGCATGAGATAGTTGATAGAAAATCGAATGGCTAATCGAGGGCCGAGATGCACATCCAACTAGCCATTTCAGACATGTCTGCATTTGAAATCTAACGTAATAATCCTACACTAGCACTATGCATGGATGACCGTGTTGTACATATAGAAATCCCTTCTGGCCTTTCTGTTTCAGAAACCCGACAATTTATCTGACAACTGAGATTTATATTCGACATAATACAGGGTCAAATCCAATAGGACATTTGTGTATTTGATGCGTTTTTCATTAGAAATATGACGGTTTGGAGTATCAAAAAGAAAAAGTTGATGTTCACAAAATCAATATCCCTAGTTTCAATAGGAAGTATCAAACGCATTGATGGGTGGTTTTTCAGGCATTCTTTTTTCTTAATACCTAATAGCATGATGTCACATTGACCCAGTGGTGGGGCCAACTCCTCCCATTAAGTTGTTCAACCATTGTTAATACACTCACAAGCATTTGTAAATCCCTTGATCCTACGACTGATAAGGCGTGTTTCCCCCAAAACCGTATGCATTTCAGTGTGATTTTAACTACTAACATGATCTGATGACACATGCTCATTCCATCCAATGGTCAATGTGTCACATTGGGTGAGTGGATGAGGCTTTTATAATGCACACCTTTCCTCCAAGCGATATGATCCAACGAACATGTGCGATGCAAATCAATGATTATCATGATATATCAAAATGCCAGGTGCATGGGATTTAATGACCCCAATCTGATCTGATATTGTTTTGTTGCAGTAGTTAATCCATACCTTTATAAATATTTAAATATGGCTCTTTCTTAAAATGTATCTTTGGTAATTTCATAGGAAAATTAATCAAGCATGTTAGGGATAAACTACACAAAATTATCATACCCATGCCAAACTTATTTGGAAAACTAAAGTGTTACACATTGGATTGAAGTTTTGGGGACTTACGTTTATTTTGGAAAAATTGCATTGCGTTTCAAAATGTGTTCGAAAGGAGGATGTTGTATTGATGGCATGAACCAACTTGAAAGATGAATTTCATATGCTATTGGTTGAGATATGTTTCCCTACAAAATCTAAAATGGATTATTAGCCCTAATATGCCTTTGATTGATTTCATCACATGTCGATTTTATGGTTTTGGCCATTTCGACTTTGGAAAGAAAACTTGCATATGACAAAGGTTAGATAAAAATAGGAAGTCTAGGGTTTGTAAACCATAGACGTCTTGAAGGCTTGATAAGGAAGCCCTAGGGTTAGTGGGTAAAACCCTAGAGCTAGACCTAAATCCATTTTTATGCTAAAATAAGAAAAACATAGCTTATGTGAAGAAGGAATAACATCACGTTGATTCAAAAACACATAAATAGTGTAGTTAGGGTTGAACCTAGAACACATGTTCAAGAAGAAGTCCTAGATACAAAAACTTAGTTTGTCATTCCAAGAAAAAAACACTAAGATTCAAGAAAAGAAGAGCTTTTCTCAATGTGAGTTTGTCTCCTAAATGCAAGTTTACAAGGAGTATGACTTAAAATATCAATGTAGAAAAAGTAATAGCTATATCAAACAAGAGAAGGTAATCAAGGTATAAGACTCATATAAACAAGTTAGATGAAAAAATAGTAAAATTTTGACTTGATTTGTATAACATACCTAAAATGAACCATTAAAGCTCCATGCCAACTGATTTGATGTCAAACTTGGTATGAAAACAAACAAATTGAGAATAAAATTACCCGCAATTCACATAAATTGAGTTAAAAGTAGGTACACAATCATTAAAATAACAAAATAAATTAATAAACATTTTTATGACTAAATATTAATTAAAATGACTCAAGTGCATGAATATTTGAGTGAGATCTTCTTGGTTTAGAGAATAATTTATCAAAGCAGTCTAATATTGGAGCAAACATCCCTTGATTAACAAAATCAACATTGAATTTGTTGTTGCTTTGTTGGATTGAGGAAGGTTTTCTCCAATATTATCCAAATATAAATTTATTCTCTACTAAATAGGGCCAACCATGTGAAGGTGGAAGTACCCCCTCACCCCACTCACATCACTCCCAATTCGCTAGTACCCAATATATATACTGGAAAATAGTTGAAGTCAACAAATTAGGATTCATGCATAAACACTAGTAAAACAAAAAAATCATAAAGAAACATATGTGGTTTTGTGCATAAAGAAACACATAACAATAATTCATTAATCATATACACAAAACAATTATATTGATAATTTTTATCATAAAAAATATGTTTTCATAACAGGGTAGGTGATGTCTCTAATGATATAACTAGTAAATCATTTCCTTTTTTTCTTCACTTTTGAAAAGAATTTTGAAATGACTTCATCAATTTCTTCTTCTTTCCCTTCGGTTCTTATGGCCTCTATAACTCTCGTTGACGACCTATTCGTGTACTCACAATGTCGTTGAGGCTTCTACAAGAGGGGTGAATCATCAACCACAACAAGAAATAAATGTTAAATTGATCATTTTTGTTATTATTACTACAAGTATTTCATTAATAGAAAGAGCGTTAAAGTGTTCTTTACCTGGTTCAATAGCGAGTGAAAGCATAGTTGTTTTTGATTTATTATTCTTTAGTTGTAAATATATGTGGTATACTATCTATTATGATGTTACATGTTGTATTTGGTTATTTGATAATGATTCTTATATCATGGCTAAATATACTAGATAATCAAAGAGAATTTTTGAAAGATGCCATCGGAATCCCAGATATTAGGTTGATGATTGGCTTCACAGCTAGAATCTTAAGTTTTATAAAAGACTAAGTGGGCTATAGTCTTCATAGAACATCTAACAATGTCATGTAAGATATTCCCCAGTGTATTCATTTTCCTCACAATCATAGTATGGAGGTTAGTTTAGGCTCAAGATCATTAATGGTAGGGTTATATACTCCCTGGAGCTTACCCTTTATCAATTACATGAGCTATTAGAAACATTCCAAATAAGTGAATTCCTAAGATTCGAATGTCCATATGCAGAAAATGGGTGTTTGCTTCCTAATTGACTTGGTCACTAGATTAGTAAGGAGACTACAATGCTAACATGTAATAGGAATCTCTACACCTATATACAAAGAGAAAAAAAGTCTTTTCAAAGATTTATTCTTGACGCTTGATGCAAATTGTGTTGAATTGCTTGCATTTTGGGTCTATACTATAATATTCTAGGGTAAAAATAGTTTGGTGGTTTGATGAGTGGACTTACATTTATTTTAGGTGATCATGGAGATACAAATTTCTATAGGTTGAGGGTGTGTGAGTGAAGTTTCCTTGCTCTAATATGCTTCATGAAGATTGAATGTTTGGATTGTTGGCCCAATGGATTAACATTGATAAAATTGTTCATGTACTCTATTAATAATTGGATGAGGTGAATTAGTAAATATTTGCATATTTTGGAAGAATTTGGTGATAATTTCATCATGAATATGTGTCTCTTACACTTTAATTCCATGTGCTTGCTACATTCATAATGTTGATCATGGTTGTAGTAAGGTTGTCCTGAGGAACTTGATGTTGGTTTTGGTGGAATGCATCGTCATGAGTATATGACTAGTCACATATTGTTATATGACATTTACATGTTGTTATATGTCTCTTGATTACATCCTTCTATGTTAGGTTGCATTCTTGTATGTTTGATTACATGTATCAGTCTTGTAGGTTGGTTACAAGTATTGATCTCTTATGCTCGACTATATGCGTTCATGCATATGTGTAGTTGATTATGCATTGCTTATGCATGTTGATGGTTGCATGTGGCAATGCGTACAGTGGAGAAATGGTTGTTGTCATGCATGAGGTCATGGTTTGTGTGGTTGATATGGTCATGCATTGATGACTGGAATCTAGCTAGAATGATGTGTATATGGTTTTGTACTCATGTGTTATATGTCTATATGCAATCCTTATGCATGTATGGTCTTGGTTATAATTATGCATGAATAGTAGGTAAAACATGCCTTGTGAAGTCATGCTATGAAATTTAGGTCATCATGGTGCTATTGGTATGTTATGATGCTAATGTGTTGAAGGAGGTAAAGCAGGAGATGAGATCATCAACGTGAAGTTGAAACATTAGACCTCGAGGCAAGAGCATGTCATCATACAGGTTTGTTTGTTGGGTATGAATGTAAGTAAGTTAAGGATTGTTACATGCATTAGGTTTATATAGATCATGTTTATGTACATGTCTTTTGATGTTATGGTTACATACATAATAGATGATTGTTGATTAGTATAGTCATAAGCACATGTGTCGGATAGTCAAGAATGCTAGTAACATGTGGTTGTATACATTTCTATTGATGTTTTATGATAGTTAGCTTGATGATTAGGTTATATTTGTTGATGAGTATATATAGGTTAACTTGTTGTTGCTATATGCTAGTAACTTGATGTTTAGGGTTATTTCATTGAGATATTGATGTTGTAATTTGGATTGATCATATGCATGATGATTATGTTCATTACATTGAAGATCTTGATGTTATATCTATTGTGTTAACCTGGTTTGAACTATGCATATGGTTATGGTTGCGATATTTAGGTATGAGTTGACATATTTGTGATACGATGTCGTACTACTCTAGATTGATCGTACATATGTGATTGTTATGCATGAACGGCAAATGCTTATGAGCTTATGATGTAAACATAATAGCTAGTAACTATTTTGGGTATCATGATCTTCTTTATGTTGAGTTAATATCTCGTGAAGTTATACCATGCTAACTAGATTGATTGTGTAGAAAATATTTCCTCCCTTTATGTCATCTACCTTGTGCTCAACTATTTGATTATGACATCTATTTGGTGTTTGAGTGTTTGGTTTCTAGTTGATTTATCTAACATGGTATGTTTGCAAGTTGGTTGAATGTTTGATGAGTTTCATAATATGAGTATGCATTCCATTGATCTTGTTTTAATATGGTTGTAATTATACATATGTGTTGAGATAGTTGATATGTACTTGAGTGTAGTAGGTGATAGTTGTAGCATTATGTCTAATGACTATGAGTTGACTATGGATTATGACATGGTTGTTAGTCTTGGTAAAGGTTGATTTTAATGTGATAGATATGATTGTCTTGATATTTGGAACATGTGGTTGAAATGTGTGAGAAGTTGTAGGAAATATTCTTGGTATTAGCATGACAAGGTAATAATTGATGTGTTTATATAACTAGCAATTGGGTGACGCGACAATACATAGTAAGACTTAGTTGTAGTAGGGTAAAGGTAAAAGAAAGGAATTGGGTAATAATTCCTTTGGCTATGTTTGGAAACCTTAATTCCAAACGAATTAGTGTTTTGCATACAGGAAGTCTTCTTAACCTTAATATTGTCTGACATTATGTGGATATGTGCTAGATTCATAAAATGTTTTTGGCAGGTATATTAGCTAGTCTCTAGTTACAAGTGGATTTGTCAAAGGATTGGCATCCCTTGAGAGATGGCATGGACGTGTTCAGTTGCAAGCAACATGCTTGGCACACCAAGGTGAGGTAACCGATGTATTGTTATGTTTATTTATGCATTGACAATTATGCGTTTATGGTGGCATGACGCAAGGGATTACATAGCAAAGGAAATTTCCATAAAATTTGGAAGAAGGTTTAGGTTGAGCTTTCCTTGGGAACCATGGGGATTGAGTCATGGTGTTTGTCATTGGTCTTGTGCTTTTGGTATTTTGCGATTGTTGCGCTTGATTTACGATTTTGAGTGTAAATGGTGCATATCTATGCCACTCTGTTCGTGGTGTCGTACTGTTGTTGGGTTTCCATGGTTTTCTTCTTGATTGTTTCTTGGCTTGCCCTTTTGTTCTAAGTCTTGGGAATTTTTTGGGAAAGATGAAAGTTAATGGACCTCAAGGAGAGTTGTGTGTAATCAACAAGTAATGTAAGACATAGATGAAGCTCGATGCATGAGTAAGTGCAGCGGAAAGAAATACTATGATAGTCAGTTGGACTGGTTCGGTCCATTGGTGTAGATGGACGTTGGCAGTATAGTCATGAGAAAGGTAATATGAAAAGGTAAAGTAAATGGATCTGAGGTTTCAGATGCCTTGCCTATGTTGGGAACGACTATTCATAATGTTGCACATGTGTTGCATGAATAAAGGAAGTTCTCTTAAACCTTGACCTTAATATCTGGTAATTATGTTATGATCATGATTATGATGATGTTTATATATGTATATATGTATGTATGTATGTATTTATGTATCTATTTATCTATGTCACTATTTGAAAGGGTTGTAAGGGGTGTTCTTGTGGAGGAATGATTTCTTATGCAGGTGAATGGCCTAAGGAGATTCCTGGTTCATGAGAAGTCAAGTTGGAAGAGTAGTCACGAAAAATATACGAGGTCAGTATCATGCAGTTGTGAATTTATATTATATGCTTGTATTATGCCTATGTTAATGTTATGGACAAGTTTTATCGAAGGATACATCAACAAAGTGAAATAAGTGTGGTCTGTGGCATGCTAGGATAAGCATGGATAAGACATTGGAAGCAAGGTTTCTTGGTAAGGACAATGTGGCTTTGGATGCGTGGTACTGTTATAGCTCCAAATCTCACTATTATGATTTGTGATGCCACACTCATGGCCTAGGGCAACCCCTCCTTCCAGACCTGGTCTCAAATTTAAAAAACAATGTTTTATTCCCTAAACGCGACATTGCCCTGAGTTAAACATGTGTATACGCGGGTCCATATATACCCAACCCGCGTATATGTATTAAAACACTTAAAAAAATATAAAAATCCTTATTTTCGAGCGGAGATCGCGAGTATTACCCGCTAATCACCTGTTAGTGCCCGTGGACCAACTGTTCCCAACCAATTCCTAACTAAAAAACTACTTTGGGATTGGTATAAAAAGACATCAAAGGGAAGGCCTAAGGGAGGAGAGAAGAGAGAGAAAGGTTATTATACTGAGATTTCCCCCCTGACCAGGTCTGAAGACCCTTGTGCCTTCTGCACTTCCCCCATTTGTACAGGAAATCCTTGTTTCCTTGTGATTTGATGTTCATCCACTAGTTATGGCATCATGGAGTGAGTCTTGGAAGGAGATATACTAGAGGCTTGAGGTGGGACGGATCCGGAAGGAAGCTTTGCTTGGAGCCTGCGAAAGGTTACTCAGGTGATATTACTCCTTTTGTACATCCTATTTGTCTATAATAAAGAAACACGTCTTGGTTCCCGATATGCTTCTTCTTATGTTTATGATGTTCATGCTTGAATTTCATGTATGAATGGTTGTTTAAAGTTCATAACTAACTTCCTTCTTTTATAACAGAAAGATGATTTTTGTATAAGTCTTTGTCCATATACTGCTGCATTCTTTAGAATTGGTTGTTTTGCAGGACAAGGGAGCGAAAGGGACTTGAAGAAGGGTTTGGACCCTTGAGGAACTACTCAAACGTAGGACCTAAGGTACATCCTTCTTACTTTAGAATTTGCTTTTGATAGCATAATGGCTGTGTGTATGTGTGTTTCTCTGTTTAGACAACTTTCAGTCTGCTAGGGTTTCCACCCAAAAACCCTAGGGGATCAAATCCCTCAACAGAATTGGCGACTCCACTGGGGACAACACTCTTGTTGTTCCTAGTTTGGGTGTTTGTCAAGCCAATTAGGGCTCAGTTGCTTGTTGGTTTTTTGTTACTGTCTGTTCTATTCTTGAATTCTGAGTTGTGCCAGTTTCTTCAATTTGTTTTTTATTTTTCTTGAAATCTTTCATATACGTTGTTTTCCTTAGTTACAGAAGCGTACGTACGCTATTTTCCTGAAGTAAACCTGCGTATACGCAGGTTTCCTCAGGCACAGTCGCGTATACACACAATCTGCACTTAAGTACAGTCGCGTATATCTTGCAACTTTCAAGATTTATAAATCTTTGTGTCTTTGAAGTTTGTATGGTGTTTTGAGTCAGTTTGAAACAGTCATTTTTGCCAGTATCAGTTGTTTGTTTTACAGCAAGCGTCTTACTCCGATTTCTCTCTGATTATAAGGAGCATTGGTCTTGTTTTTTCTTGATTGGAATCTTGGCTGCTCTGATTTATCAGAGGAGAAATATTATTATCAATATTTGTGTTGAATTTTGCTTTTGGTGACTTTTTGTTTGCTTGACAAAACCGCTTTTTGTGACCATTTACTTCTTTGTTTCATCAAAGTTGTCAATTGATGCTTTCTTGAAATTGTCTTTTTGATCTTTGTTGGTCTTTGTTACCAAAGCTTTCATTGCTGCTTTCGGTTGTTAAAAATCTTCTTTAAACACATTTGTTTTTGTTGAGTTTTCATTCATTGTATGGTGTCAACTTGCAAAAGTGTTTCTTGCTTATTGTTTCAATCACAAAGTTTCAGTTTTGTTGAGAGCATTTCTGAAAAGACTTTTTTGTTGCTACTTTGAAGAGAACTTTTTGAAAAGTTTTGTTTTGCTTTCTTGAACTGGATTTTCATTTGGTTTCCTTTTGGTGAATGAAAGTGCTTTATGTTTGTCTTGAGTTTTGTTTTTAGTGTTTAGACGAAATGAATGGTAGCATCTCATATTACATCTAGACATTCTAAGTGGCAAAAGAAAATTTGATAAGCAAAGCAACTTTCATTTCTTGCTTTAGAGAAATCTTGAATTCTTGCATCTTCACTATACTTTGCATTAGTTTGCATCGTTAAAGCATTAGCAATTCTTTTGGTTTTTGCGTGTGTGAAGTGTGTTACAAGAAAAGAAAAGATTTTTTTTTTGCTTTCTAAGTGTTTCCTACAACCCATGTAGAGTACTCTTTTCATCGAAAGAAAAATGATTGCATTCATGTAGTTACTTTTTCTTTGATTTTTGGTTGAGTCATACACACATCATCAAGTTTCACTTCCATCATCCTTTGACTTAAAGAACAACCCTTAAAATCAAGCGCTAACTAAAATTCACTAGAACTTTTTATTTTAAGTTAAATACACCAACAAGTTTTAGGATTTTAGGGCCTTGGATTAGGCGAGTGGAGAGTTAACTCTCCAAGGCCATTTAAACTGTCAAACATAGGAGTCTGAATAGAGAGTGCAAATCTAATAGCGTGAGGAAGACCAGGAAAGCTCCGGATATGGGAGTTAAGCACGAGGGTCTGTGAAGATAGGGAAGAGAGATACCCCCTCTCCTACTTGTCCGAACTTACCTCACGACTGTTCCGCCTGGCTTTTGCGACGAGTTGGTATCCATAGTTGCTTCTCCTGGGGAACTACATAGGTGGCTGCAGAGGGGAATCCCGTGGCACCTGAGGTCGACGTTGCATTACTCTCGACAGTACTACTGGAGGGCACCATTGCGAAGCTTGGGGGCTTGCACCGGCGCAGGCTGTTGTTAGGAGGTCAACGTAACTTCCTCTGTTACCTTTGCTGATAGGACTGGGCCGTCATTATCCCAGACTATCTTCGGAAGACCCCTTACTCCACTTTCTTGTATTTTGGTGTCCGGTCCTCCTCACCCAGAGCGGAAATACTTGGAAGTTGTTTGACTGGCTGACTTCTTTTAGGGACTTTTTAGTGAGTGCTATTTGCTCCTTGTATATAGTTGGATTTAGGTATTTTTGTCTAGTCACGTTTGGACTTTGTGTTCTGAGTGACTGGCTTACCACTCTACCGATCTTGAAAGGGCTTGTGGTCATTCTTTCAGAAGTTGTGGAGTTGCCTCCTCAAGGGAAAAGGTTTTGATTGCCTATCCACATTCCTTGAAAATTTATTTCTACATTCTCGTACGGGAAGGGTTTGAGGATCAGTTAGATATGGCCAACATTCCTGTGGAAACCAACCGAGGTACCCTTCCAAAAGGGGATCCTTGTGCTTTTCCTTTCTTTGGAAACATTGGTACTCCCTTGATGGCTACTTTGAATATTCCTGGGTTGAATGTTGGACTACCCATTTGGCTGTGGTCCACTCCGAATATTCCAAATGCTCTTGAAGCCTCTCAGTTAAATGCTTTATTTCAAGGGCATAACTTGGGTGCTAATTGTTCATCTTCTTTCAAAGAGAAATCTGCGATTCCTTTTTCTCCTCCGTCTTGTAATAAGAAATCTAAAAAGAGGAGAAAGAGGAAGTTAAAGAAGAAGAATAATTCAATCCCTGAATCTTCAACCTCTGCTAGTCATGTTGGAGATGGGCCTTCAACCGTTGCAAGTCATGTTGGGGGCACGAGTCTAGTCACTACAAGAAACACTATCACTTCATCTTCAACCTCTGCTAGTCATGTGGAAGATGAGTCTTCAGCCTCTGCTAGTCATGTTGGAGATGGACCTTCAGCCGCTGCTAGTCATGCTGGGGGCATGAGTCTATTCATTGCAAGTAACACTAGCACTTCATCTTCAACCTCTGCTAGTCATGTGGAAGATGAGTCTTCAACCTCTGCTAGTCATGTTGGAGATGGACCTTCAGCCGCTGCTAGTCATGCTAGGGGCATAAGTCTAGTCACTGCAAGTCATACTAGCACTTCATCTTCAACCTCTGCTAGTCATGTGGAAGATGAGTCTTCAACCTCTGCTAGTCATGTTGGAGATGGACCTTCAACCGCTGCTAGTCATGCTGGGGGCATAAGTCTAGTCACTGCAAGTCATACTAGCACTTCATCTTCAACCTCTGCTAGTCATGTGGAAGATGAGTTTTCAACCTCTGCTCGTCATGTTGGAGATGGACCTTCAGCTGCTGCTAGTCATGCTCGGGGCATAAGTCTAGTCACTGCAACTCATACTAGCAAAGAGTCAGGATCATCTGTAGGTCATGTTCAGGACTCTCCGCAAACCACCGCTAGTCATGTTGGTGGAAGGGGTGTTGATAAGAAACCTGGATGTAGAAGTTTTAAACCTAAGTTCCCTTGTAAGATATGCAAGGGAGACCATCTTACTCATTTATGCCCTGGCATTCCAGAGGTCCAAAGGATATGGTCCGAGTTTGAAATTTCTTCTACTCCTACATCTGATATGGTTTCTCGTCAATCCCATCAACCATTGGTTGATAATGTGGTTGAGCCAGTGCAATCGCTGGCCAATTACACTCCTCTTTTGGGGGGTGAAGCGCCTAACAAAAGAGTCTGTTTGATCTCTAGTAAAGAGTCTTCTGGTATAGGGGGCATTCCGATTTCTTCGAATGTTCCCCCTCCAAGTTCTAAGAGTGTTTCCTTTGATTGGGATAGTCTTGCTGAGCCTCATCTTCCTTCTGCTGCACCTTTCCAAATAAAGGTCAGAGTGAATTCCACAAATGTCTATCGAAGTATGGTGGATGAAGGATCCTCTACAAGTATTATATCCTCTTTGACTTGGAAAGCTTTGGGTTCCCCAAAGTTGTTGACAACTCATAGTCAGTTGTTAGCCTATGATAGAAGACCCGATGAATCTATGGGCGTTCTTCCTCAATTGCCTATCACTTTAGGTGGGAAGACTGTTTTAATCGATATGATGGTGGTTGATATCCCTTTAGACTTTAATATGCTACTTGGGCGTGATTATGTCTATGCTATGAATGCTGTGGTGTCTTCACTCTTTCGAGTAATGTGCTTTCCTCATAATGGGAATATTGTCACTATTGATTAGCTTGCATCTGATAATCACCACCCTAATTCGACTTTACTACAGAATGCCCCTTGGTTGTTCCAAGTGTTCAAGTAGACTCTACCCCACCACAGGTCAATTATGTGGCATTGAATCGTCAATGTTCTAATGCTTCTAAGAAGGATCCTTTGACCTATTATTATCCTTCTTGGGACTTGGTCCCAGCATTTGACCGAGAGATTCTTCCTATAGGGACATGGGACCCCTTAATTCCCTTTGTTGATCCTTGTAGTTCTCATGATTTATTAGAAATTGTTTTGCCTTCACAGGAGGAACTCTTTGAAGCCATGAGTTATGACTACCAAAGGAGTCCTTGGCCTGAGCCCTGCAAGGCGTTTGTTCAGCAGAACTATTATGCGTAAGTCGCAAGGCTGCGTGGTTCCCTGTACCATATTGTATATATAAGGTACGCATTTTCAAGTTTTGTATTCTATAACACAAGATATGTGGGATGTATTAACTTCTTGTCTAGTGTTCCTATTCATGTATACAGAACTTGGAAGATTTCTCCTTTGGAAATTTTTATGGTTTGTCTGTTCTGATAGGTATTGGTTTCCGAAATTGGCATATAGGTTAGGTTTTTCCGCCTGCATTGTGCACTTATCAATTTCCTTTCCCATTTGGCCTTAGGATCGACCCAACCAAGTTATGGTGTGGAACCTTCTCATTGCTTAGAAGTACCATGACTTGTGTGGTAGAGCCTACCTTATCATGGGTGCCCTAGTTAGTACCTTGTTGTCACTTGGCACTCATGCATATTTTTTGTCCTTAGGCTCAGGAGTCCTCTTTAGTCCCGCCATGACTTATGCGTCGAAGACTCATTCCTCTTAGCTTCTTCGCTTTGTTCTGGCTTTATACCCTAGAGGTTCCTTTGTGTTGAGTTGTACTACTGCATTGCATGTTGACCATTTGCACCTTTTGGCCTAGAGCCGGCTTCACTTGGAATCGTGTTCAAGCCAACTTTTGACCATTACGTCTGCAAAATCAACCTTGCATACCTTTGACTTCTGCAGCTTGACACATCTTGACCCGTGGAAGGAACACACCTTTGAGTGTCACTGACCAGTTTTCGCCTCCTTGCATTGAGCATAGGAATGTTCCATTCCCAGGAACTAGATCATCTGTTTCACCGACACTCGTTCTTTCCACT